>WNYA01000503.1:72394-149929 GCA_019512145.1 Engystomops pustulosus | reverse complement strand
CCTGCTGTGTTATCCACAAAATATACTGGCAAACTTTTATCATTTACCGATATTATTTCAGCGCTTCTTGCGCATCTGTTTACATTCCCCTCACCCGCCATAACCAAAACTTTCAAGAACAGTACTACACTTAATCTTATACAAAAGGTTCTTAGAAGTGCTGTTTGGAGCCCCTGCCTGCTTTGAAAATTATAATTTTTTCAAAGTAAACGCTTCTGGCCCCCAGGCCCATTTTGGGTGGGGAGGAGCCGAGAGACAGGGGCTTGGACAGGCGAAAGCTCGCCTGGCAGCGGACTGCCAGCTCCATCCCAAGATCCAACTAACACAGTTTTAACTGCAGCACCTTTAATCTACTACTACTTTACTGCCTCCATACATCGTCCCCTTATCAAACGAGCTGTGTCAGGCAGAATTTTCAGGTGTTTCACCAAATACATAGTGGAACTCGGCGCATCTGTAGCCGCCATGCTGGAGACCTGAAGTTTCAATCATAGCAGCGCAATATGGATGCCCCATACTGTCACTCTTAATCATGGAAGTCGTCTCCATGGCTGTCTCCACATGTCGTCCCCTTATCAAACGAGCTGTGTCAGGTTCATTTTTCGGGTGTTTCACCAGATACGTTATGGAACTTGGTCACTATGTCGCCACCATGTTGTGTTATCGACTAAATATACCGTCAACCTTTTGTTCACATAGGAAATCATTTCAGTGCTTCTTGCTCACCTCCTTTGGTTCCTCTCGGCCACCTATTGGTTTGAAGCCTGAGTCCATTTAGGGTATGTCACCATGACACCTAGCCTGTCGCTGCTGCCGCTGCCTCTGCATGCCGTCTTCTATAGTGTCAGGGTCAATTATTGGATGTTTTAATGCTATCTAGCCTAATTCGGTCACTCTGTCATGGCCATGCTGTTGCCCATAATTTTGGCATAATGGTGCGATTAAGCAGCCTTAGAGGCATCCATGCATGCTGCCCCTGCTGTTTCCTGTCCATTTCCGTGGTGTTTACATCATTTTCTGAGGTTTCCAGGTGTTTGACCAAGCTTCCCTGTGCAGACCCTTGGTCCCCTTGAAAAATGCTCGAGTCTCCCATTGACTTCAATGGGGTTCGTTATTCGAGACGAGCACTCGAGCATCGGGAAAAGTTCGTCTCGGATAACGAGCACCCGAGCATTTTAGTGCTCGCTCATCTCTAGTTAATATCCATGGGAATGGCTGCCTATTTAAGGGCCAGTTCACATTTCAGTTATTTCATCAGTTTTCTGTATCACTAATTGTCAAAACCACTTGAAACGGTATACTCAGTAGATTTGCCCGTTCTGCGTGTTTGAACTGAAACCTAATGTGTGTATGGGCATGGCCGGATCATAGGGGGGTGGGGGCCCACCACTTTGCCTTTAAAAGGGCCCCCACCAAATTGGGGCGATTCGGGTGGTCGCATGACCGCCTCATGGCTCGGCCTGTAGCAGGGCGCCGCCATCTTTGTTTACTTCCACCCTGACACTGCGGGGGAGGATGAGGATGGCACGCATCATGGGAACGATGGAGGGTGAGCACAATTTTAGTATTTTTATCTAGGTCTGTATATAGTTATTATTGGGGGATTGTATTTATTATGTGTGTGGGGGGTGTATATAGCAATAATAGGAATCTGCATATAGTTATTATAGAGGGGGGTGTATATAGTTGTTAGAGGGGGTTGTATATAGTTGTTAGAGGGGGACTGTATATAGTTATAGTGGGACTGTATATAATTATGGGGGACTCTATATAGTTATTATAAGGGTCTGTATTTAGTTATTATAAGGGACTGTAATTATTATAGGGAACTGTATGTAGTTATTATAGGGGGGCTGTATGTAGTATACTGGGGAGAGGCTGGCTGGCTATATACTGGGGGAGCTGGCTGTATACTAGGGGGACTGAGCTGGCTGTATACTAGGGGGACTGACTGGCAATATACAGGGGGGCTGGCTTTATATTGGGGAGACTGTATGGCTATATACTGGGGTGCTGGCAGTATACTGGGGGCCTGGCTGTATACTGGGGGGATTGGCTGTCTATATATAGGGGGATGGCTATATAATGGAGGGACTGGCTGTCTGTATACTGGGGGGGTCTGTTTGTCTGTTTACATATGCCTTTGTGGGTAAAAGGATGAGATTTAACATAAAGGAGTTTAATGTTGCAAAATCTTGCAAGGATGTGCTTTTAAATGGGTTTTTATATAGTTAAAAAAATACATATCTGTATAAAACAAAAAAAAAACCCTTATCCTTACCTCCTCCGGTACTCTCGGTGTCCTATGCCGCTGCCTGTCAGTGCCGTGTCTCTGTTTATATACAGAGGAAGGCCCGCCCACCTGTCCATTGCAGCAGATACAACATTAAATTGAATGCTGTACCATGTAAGCGGAAGTAGTCAGAAGGTCTTCCTATCTCGTTAAACAAACAGGGGCACTTCACCCAGGCAGGTGACATATTACATGGTTGCCTGAAATCGTTGTCATGTAATGTTACATATTCCTGGAAGCACTTGGCATTAGGCAATGTAGTAGCTGGTTTTATTCACACAACTGGTCTTTATTACAGGAATTCACTCTATGAGAGGACATACACAGTTTGCCCCAAATAAGAATAAATGATCATGGTTATAGACTGGTGATAAATCACTGTGTAGTATTAGGCCAAGCAAGTCCCTAAGAATTCAATGGTATATTGCAATAGTGTTTAGAAGGGCTGGAAAGCAATCCCAAGTTATTTTATATTGGAAATAAGAATGACTGGATAAACTGCTATTTCCTAATGTCTAACCCTACTGTTTCCCCCTAGCGATATACAGAAGGAATCAGTAGACACGTCTCCTCCCACTTTTTAAAATAAAATCCTCTCCTGGCTGGGTGAAAAGTGCATCTGGGCTGGTATTGATAAGACAATTGTCTGACAGAGACCAAAGGCCTGGGCATTGTCATTACTTTTTGGTTAATTTTAGGAACCAATTGGTATGTATACTGCCTTGCTTAGAATTCAGAAATCCCTAACCAGATTCAATAACTAGGAGGGAAGTGTTAAGACAAGAGGTAGTAGAGGAATTTAGTAGACTCAGGAAGTACTTGAAAGTTTCTATTGTATTCGCTTCCCCAAGCTATGCACATTAAAGCCTGTTTAACTTTCCTGGTGGTGTGATGTAAAGTATGTGACTACTCCGTAAATGATAGCTCTTGTGTGTTGCGTGACCATGAATCTTCAGAGTATGTCATCATTAGTTCAATGGGGCGTTGCTAAGGTCATAAAAGATGAAGGGCACAGGCTTACATCCATTCAATAGCAGTGAAAACCACTGGTTAAAATAGTATTCTTTAAGAATTCCACCTTGATAAAGTTTTAATAAGGTATAGAACAGACCTACAAAGTCTGTATTTGGCATCCCCCTCCATGCGGGGATGTAATATTACAACATCTTGTATTTATTAGATGGTAGTAGTGCACGCGGTATGTGGAGCAGGTAGTAGTGCACGCTGTATGTAGAGGAGTTAGTAGTGCACGCGTTGGGTGGAGGAGGTAGTAGTGCACGCGTCGTGTGGAGCGTAGTAGTGTACGGGGTGTGTGGAGGAGGTAGTAGTGCACGCGGTATGTGGAGGAGATAGTAGTGCACGCGGTATGTGGAGGAGATAGTAGTGCACGTGGTGTGTGGAGGAGGTAGTAGTGCGCGGGGTGTGTGAAGGAGGTAGTAGTGCACGCGGTGTGTGGAGGAGGTAGTAGAGCACGCAGTGTGTGGAGGAGGTAGTAGAGCACGCAGTGTGTGGAGGAGGTAGTAGAGCATGCAGTGTGTGGAGGAGGTAGCAGTGCACGCTGTGTGTGGAGGAGGTAGTAGCAAGCACAAAAAAAAATTTATGTAAGTAGAAAGAAGACAAATGGCAAAAATTTTATACAATAAAAAATTTGTGGTATGACTTTTTGTCTCGAAAATAGAACATTTAAACATTTATTTTTTAAAGATTTTCCTAGTTTGTTGAATTTTTACCCCCCAAAAACCCAACCAATCAGCAAAATTATGCTACTAATATAAACTGCAAGGTTAGATAATCCCAAAATCAGTTAGATAAGTTACAGTGTTAAAAAGTTATTACAGCACGAAGAGACACTGGTCAGATTTCAGATTGCCTTAATGTGCAAACTGGCTGTGTCCTTAAGGGGTTATGTGGTTACAAATATACTTACTTGACTAGTAACCTAAAGAAAATAAATAATCAAATATCAAATAACAGATGCCTCCCGGTTAATAGGAAATTTAGATTGTCATAATAATTTTGAATAGAGATTGTGCTATTTGTGAGGACATTCAACTTATGTATGGAGACATGATTTATTCTATTTGCCCATTTTTTATACCATATCCCATACCTTGGGGACCAGAAGTGGCCCTTTTATCTTTGGGTCTAGAACATTTACCTATCCCGGACCTTACCATGCTATCACATGTACTCAACAAGAAATTTGATTGCCAAAAATCAACATCCTTACCATCTGTCCACAATTTAATGTAGTCCACAATAACTTTACTGTGGAATCGCTACTAGCAAACCATAAAGACCCCAGATCTTCCTTTGTAACTGTATTTTCTTGTTTCAATAAGGTTTTATAGTTTGAAAAAGATAGGAAAATGCCTTACAACAGGTCAAGATGCAATGTATATCCTGCACAGGAGGAATAGTAATGAAAACAGGATTTTCTTCATACATAGTCAGCTTCTGTAGCATTCAAAACAATAAAACACTGTTGACACATAAAAAGTTAAACCACATTAGAGGACCTGCAGGAAAACATCCCCTTGATCTGATGTAGCTGCTGTACAGGTACATGGACACCCGTACAAATATGCTGGCATGTTTTAAACCTGGTTTGCAGGCAGCGTGAGGTACCATTTTCTGATGGGGATATCAGGGCACTCTGGACAACAAGTTGATTCAGGTTTGGTGGTACAGTCAGGGTATAAGCTATAACCGTATCTGTTCAAACAAGACAACCTGGAAAAAGCTCCTGGAGCTTAGGTCTCAATTTCTGACTGACAACCAAATAAGTAAAGCAGCAGCCATCAACAGAGAACATTTATTTACATATAAGGAGAGCCAACAGGAGGCCAGAGTACCCCTAGTAGACCCTTACAGCCCATAACTGGAGAGCCCACAACTGGAAAGTCATATTGGCAAGGAACTCCAACCGATTCTGCATAAAAATACAAGTCTTAAATAAATATTCACAGGCCTCCTCTCCTGTCCTTCCAAACCTGAAACAACTTGTTGTCCGGAGTCCCCCAAAACCCCCATCAGAAGATAACACCTCACCCTGTGTGGAGGAAACTGCGACGTTCCGGACCCCTGATGGGTAAGCAAGGTCACTCAGTTATCCTTTTATAGACACTCCCAGAACGCACGGGTTCTGAGAAGCGCAGGAAGTGATTTAAAGCTGTCCACACAACTTCCGGATATGGCAAAACAATAAATCACAGCCCTGTATAGTAGGAGCTGCCACCAGTTCTCCTTTAATATAAGCCTGGTCCGTAACGGGATTGTATGGGGTGAGGAACCAACCCGGTAGCATGTATATAAGAGGGACACGGACGTGGGGTTAAATAAAAGTGCAACACAGGTTAAATTTTATATTAAGGGCACACTAGACAAAACAATATATACAGTAGAGATATATACAGTTTCAGAGTACAAAATACAAGGTAGCACTACAAGTAAGAGCATGGAACGGAACCTGATACTCCACACCTTAAGATCCTTCTCTGCTCTTGTTGGTAAAATGGTTCCCAGACAAAGTCAAGGCACATTCAGAGGTGCCCGAATAAAAAATCTGCCCACCCAACAGGAGGGGTCATGGGTCCCTCCTACCTGGTACTACAACCAGAGGACTGGGGAAGCCATAGCTTCTCAAGGGGAAGTCGTAGGGTCATGGTTCTGGTATCATTGGATTCAGGTGATTCCCTGGATCGCATTAACCCATTTGCTAATGTCCTATCCAGAGATATTGATATCTCTAGAACCGAGTATTCTAGAGTGCCGGAAATTGGATTATGATGATCTCTTGAAATAACCAATCCAAAAATGTATTTTTTCCTCTGGTGAGATGGACCATAACCTCATAACTGTCCCTATTCAACTTAGTGGTTTTGGAGTTTATGGCTCTTTGTTTCAGACTTGGAGGGTGGGTGCATGGAGACGATCTGACTACAGAGGTCGTTTGAACCAAAGACACATGCTGTGTGAACGTAAACAACCTAGCTCAATTAGGCCAATTAAACTGAGGCTGGGGGAAGGTGGTGAATTTGCATACTAGAAGGCCTCCCCTCCCCCTGTCACATTTATCACACCCTGCCTACAAAACAGGTGTAAAACATGTCGGCACATTCACACAGGTGATCATGTACATGTACCTCACTCACAGTAGGTATATAAGATCAAGGGGACGTTTTCCTGCAGGTCTTCTAATGTGGTCTACCTAATTATGTGCCAACCACAGGACTTTTTGGGGAAACATCCCAGAGACTCCATCAACACATGAAATCCCACAGTGTGTTTATTGCCATCCTGTTGTAAATAAGATGGCCCTGTATTTATCAATCTGTTGTGTTAAAGTTTTTTTAAATTTACTTTGATGATCACTGCCTAGTGTGTATAAAATGCTGTGAATTTTCTGTTTCATGCATAACATCATGTCTGACTAAGAGAACAGAGAAAAACTCAGCTAAAAAGGGCTTGCATCTTATAGTTCGAGATGGAGTTCGTAATGGAGATGGGGTGAGGCGCCGACATAGCGCTGCATCCGATCTCCCAGAGAGGAGAGCCTCCACACTCTCTCTCCTGGGTGTCCTAATGTGCCTACTTACTGCCTACATGACCTGTGGTGATGTCAGGATCATGTGATTGATCACAAACTTCCTACATCACCACAGGTCCGATACTGCTGAGAATGGAGACATGCTGGCAGGGACAGGGTAAGAAGAAGAGTAGGGGAGCTGTGTGTATTCATGTGTAGAGTAGTTCCCAGTGTGTTTCTTCTGTGTGTATAGCAGAGCTGTGTGTGTGTTTACTTATATAGGTGTGTCCAGTGTGCTCCTTTTGTCTGTATAGTAGAGCTGTGTGTGTGTGTTTATGTGTTTAGTAGTGGCCAGTGTGTTCCTTATGTGTGCATAGCATGTGTGTTTATGAGTATAGCAGTGACCGGTCGGTGTGTATTTGTGTATGTAGCAGTACCCACTGTGTATAGTAGTGCACAGTGTATGTAGCAGTGCTGAATGTGTTCCTATTTCTGTTTGTGTGTGTGTAGCTGAGCTGTGTGTGTAAATCTATGGATGCAGCAAAGCTGTGTGTGTAAATGTACGTATGTAGCAGATGTGTGTGTGCTTTTGTGTAACCAACAGGCATATTTTAATTGATGTAAAATATATTTTTCCTTTTTTGGAAGACTTAATCTGAGGTGCGTCTTATAGTCTAAAAATATGGTATATTTATCAAATTTTCCAAATAATTAAAAATAATAAAAGTCTCCTGGTATCCAACAATCCTTAACATATAAAACAGCCAATTCCTTGTGCCGTTTTTTGAGAACCAATTTTGAGCAATTATATTTCTA
Organism: Engystomops pustulosus; assembly: GCA_019512145.1. Classification (NCBI taxonomy): domain Eukaryota; kingdom Metazoa; phylum Chordata; class Amphibia; order Anura; family Leptodactylidae; genus Engystomops; species Engystomops pustulosus. The sequence continues at coordinate 142,292 of WNYA01000503.1, read as the reverse complement.
GCACTATACAAAGCCTGCAATATTGCACACTGTGTATTCTTAGTTATCTTTTTATCCCCCAACTAATAAATCATTGGATCCCAATCGATTTCTAGCTGGAAAGCTATTTCAAGATTTTCCAAAACCTCAGTCCAATATCTATGACACTTAGGACACTTCCACAAAAGATGGGACAAATCAGCGCCCTCTCGTAGACACTGTAAGCGTTTTGATTCTTGTTTTAATCCGAAATCTTTTTAGGGGTCAAATAAAATCTATTGATTCTGTAATACTGCGACAAAACAAACCTATGATTAGAAAGATTAGGGTTCTCCCTAAGAATTTGGCCCCAAGGTTCAAAATATTAATTAATATTTTATATAATACTGACATTTCCATTTCCAACAACCACCACTCCAGTGGTTTAACCCCTTCATGACAGATGGTTATTGGTGCCTTAATGTCCAGGTCAATTTTTGATGTTCTGTTATGCTCTTCTTTAAATGATGCCATCTCTGGAAAAGCCTTATGCAACATCCCCCACCGGGGCCTAGCCCTTTGCGGTGAGGCCTGGTGACAGCCGGGGCCCGCGGTACCGGAGTGGCTGGCGGTTGCGGCCTAAGCACGCTATTGTCACGGTGCTTGGTACGGGGGAACCGGAGGGCTGTCCTACAGCCTGGCAGGTCTCCAGCAGGGTGGTGTTGGCAAGAAATGAAGAGGGAGCGGCTGCTATAGCGGATCTCCCTGGGGCAACCCCTTAATGTCCCGAGTGTGAGTCTCTGGGTGATGGACAGGGTGCCGGTGATGAAGGCAGCCGTATTAGCAGGGACCAGACGGAGACAGAAGTTGAAGAAAACAACTTACAGTTCTTTATTTGAACCGCAGGAACCGCAGCAAACGTGCCTTTAACAAGATGGTGGAGTCCTGGAGAGGTATTTGGAGGGAGCCACAGGATGTAGGTCACCAGCCTGGATGTAGAGGGCAGGCTGGGAGGCAGCTGTGTCCTTAGAGGATGCTTCAGCTCGGTCCTGGATCTCTTCAGGTATCACCCTTGAAGGTAGGATGATACCCCTTTCCTCACTAAACTAACTCTAGTCTTATTCTCCACTTCAGGCAGGGGCTAGGCTCTTCCTGCACTGCTCCGGTGTGCTAGAGACTCTGAGCTGCTGCTCAGCTAACTACTCTCTGCATGCATCCTGCAGACCCAGAGGGCCTGACTAGGACCGGCCTCTTCTCCCTTCTGGGAGAGACTGCTCTCCTCTCTCTCCTGAGAGAGACTTCTCTCCTAACTCTCTCTAGAACATTCCTGGCCAGGGGGTTTTATTACCTCCCTTTGGTCAGGTGGTGGCTGCTCCTCCAATTACCTCTCAGTTCACAGAGACAGGATGTAACACAGATCATTGGATACTGGACTTTTACATCATATACAGATTTAACTTCTGCCTTGCCAGGCAGGATTAACCACTGCAATTTCCCCTTTGTGATGTGGTGACATGTTATGGGGCTTATTCGCAAGCACCCACTCGCCATTGCATCGGCGAGGGTGTTGCACTTACATATCATAACAATTTTTACTTAGTTTTTTTCATGGCATGTGGCACTTTAACCCCTTAGTGACCGCCCATACGGATTTCTCCATTGGTCACTAAGGAACCTTTTTCTCAGTCAGCCTAACCTAAGATTTGCACGGGTCCTCTGTGCAGGGAAGAGCAGTGCCCCAGCTGTCTGGGTTCCTCCTAATGCAGGACAGTGCTAGACCTCATGTGGCTAGTGTGTCAGCAATTACTGCAAGATAAAGGCATTGAAGCTATGGACTGGCCCGCTTGTTCCCCAGGCCTAAATCCGATTAAGCACATTTGGGACATCATGTCTCGCTCCATTCTCCAATGTCACATTGCATCAGATTGTCCAGGAGTTGGCGGATACTCTAGTGCAGGTCTCGGAGGAGATCCCTCAGGAGACCATCCGCAACCTCATCAGGACCATGCCGAGGCGTTGTAGGGAGGTCATACAGGCACGTTACGGCTACAACCAATACTAAGCCTCATTTTGACTTGTTTTAGGGACATTACATCAAAGTTGGATCAGCCAATTAAATTTATCAGCAGCAGGGGGAGGAGGTAGACTGTGGGGACATGAGAAAAATACTGTAGACTGGACAGAGCAAACTTAAGGGAGCTGCTTCCTGTAATTGTTGAGCAAAGAGTATATAGTATGAGCCCATACATTCCTTTGGATGAGATATATAGGATACACTGCGTATTGGGGTTCTGGGTTCAATTCCCACCCAGGTCAACATCTGCAAAGAGTTTGTATGTTCTCTCCGTGTTTGCGTGGGTTTCCTCTAGGTACTCCGTTTTCCTCCCACACTTCAAAACATACTGTTTGGTTGTTTAGATTGTGAGACCCATTGGGAAAGGGACCAAATTGACATGCTTTGTGCAGCGCTGCGTAATCTGTGTGTGCTATATAGATAAAGAATTATTATTGTTATTATTATTGGTTGCATGAATTAGGGGATTCATATTTATTATGTAGAAAACAAGGACATTTAGCAATTTATAATTACCTATGTGATATGTTGTATTCTAGTAAAGTGAAATTCACACTACTCATTCTCTGGGCTTGTGATGAGGTGTCCATTGTGAATCAGAGCCTGAGAGACATACAGTCTGTTCAATACATAGTCAGCAGGCATTACTTAATCTAGCTGAGGTCATGTCTTGTCAGCTCAGGTGTAACAAGGATGTCTCCTATCACAAGAATATGCTTACTGTGGTGAAGTAATGTGACCAGTCACGGGCAGGGCAAGTGGATATTCCGGAACGTGAAGAGCTGATATAAGGGAATGTTCTCTTGAAAATAAACAGTACTCATTTTTTGGTGCTATTTTTCCACTAAGAAATTTCCCAAATTGCTCATGGAGTAATGACATCAATAATAGCTAGCACAGCTTCCAAGCAGGCTTTTTTTAAATTTCTCTTTACTTTTAACAAATTCTTGGCCATGCCAAGAATCACCTTGTGTGTGATCCAGTGCTTTCAAGTACCAGTAAAAAACAGGCCTTATGTCCCATCTGCAAAAAATACTATATGCACAAAAATAAGACATGTATTTAGGTCCCAAAAAACAGGTCCCAGGATTTAGGTCCCAGAAACACATCTGGTTCTCCTGTTCACCATCCCACCCCAATAAACAGGTGTGCTTGTGTTCTCAATAAGAAGTGACTGCACCTGACAGACACCGCTGGGTGAAGTCACGTGACAAAGAATTGAACATGTAAAGTCAACAAGTCCAATCCTTCTTTACAACAACATTTATCAATGTTTATACATTTTTTTCCCTACTTGTCTGAACAGGGGGCATAGCCTCTAAAATGAGGGCAAATGATGGTCTATGCGACAAAAAAATTAAGACACTGCGCCACAATCTAGACCAAGGGTGCACAACCTTTATCAGTCCAAGGGCCGTATTGTCATACCGCTTAACTTCAAGGGGCCATACTAGTTACCAGAACACTAGATGCACCAACAACAAAATACAGCATAACATGCCACCACAGAAGCCAAATACTGCAGTTTTATGTTTATGTAATGTAAAGCCTGGACACCATGTACAAAAGAATTTCCCTCCTGAGATGAATAAAGTTGTATGATATCCCTATGTTTACATGAGAGGTTCCCCAGTTTTCTTCCTATACTGACACACTGGTTAAATGGGATGATGTCTGTAAAGAGCTACAAACTATATGAGAAACAAGCAAAAAGAATATCAAATTCCATTGCTGGATGAAACAATACCCTGCGATGTGGGATTATTGTATATTATACTGTGAAGTAAAGAGCCTGCACTTTAACTCACCCAAGACACTGCACTGATCTAATAGATTAATAATTCTGCATTTAGAAAGTTATTATTTCCGGGAATTCCATGGCACTCCCTATCTAAATATGTCGCCCTAAAAGGGTGGGGCGTGAAACTCACAACAGTTGTGAGACAAGTTGTCAAAGTTGGCAAAATGCCCCCATTGCTTCAGTTAATGTCCTATGATTTTCATATACTCTCAGGAGATAAATAGACTTTGTGTGTGTAGGATTCAATTATCTCAGAGTGAAAAGTCTTAATACTTTAGGTGTAGACCCAATTCACACTGCTTCCACGGAGTAGAATAATAGGAATCAAATATTGATGGTTAACAAGAACGCAAAAAACCAGCACAGTAGTCTGGGTAATTTTTTTGCCTTATAATAACTGGAGCATGATATATGGTGCCATTCTGTGTGTGCAACTCTAAGGAAAGTGATGGAAACATTATTATAAATTGATGCAAGTTTTTGGTTTCAACTGATTAGAAATCTGTGAATTAGTAAATTTGACATTCAGGACCTTAAGAAAGCTGGTCATTTCCCAGCATTTTTTAATTTAAATTAAGAATATTTTTTCTGTGTTATGTTAGGGGAAGTGTTGTTTAGCTGACATGACACAGACATGGACCTTATTATACCCAGTCTGCAGGCAGCCGACACTTAGATAACAGAACCGGTCAAGTTAACAGGTCATGTCCCCATTTCACAAATATCTACAGTGTAAAAGAGGGAATATTGGCTGGCTGAGCATCATGGAAGAAGTAGGTCAGCAACAGCTGGAACACCATCCAATGCCCAGCCCTGCCCCAGGCACAGAAGCTGCTGTCATTCTTTCTGCCCTGTATTTTCATTCTCTAATAGGAGAGTGTCATCATCTCATCTCTGCCCATTAACCCTTTCCTAGAAACCTATTCAGTTACACTTCCTGCCTGGTGCTGTCACTCACAACAAGTGAAGACAATGACCTTAGCAGGTAGTTATTCCTTGAACTCATAGTTCATTAGAGCTCACGGAACAACATGTTACTGGCGGGAACATTCTTAGGACAGATAAAAATCCAAGCAGTCTTCATGCATGCTTAGAATACATTTCCTGAGCATTTTGCTCTGAGGAGAAAAAAAAATACATCTTTCATGCCCACAAAAGCATCCAAACCATGAATTAAGACAGGACTTGTAGAAGGGTTTCAGACACATCCAATGTCATGGAGCACTTCTTGGACAGGCAGTCCCGGGTTACATACAAGATAGGTTCCGTAGGTTTGTTCTGAAGTTGAATTTGTATGCAAGTTGAAACCGTATATTTTATTATTGTAGATCCAGCCTAAAAATTTTTTTGCCCCAGTGACAATTGGAGTTTCAAATTTTTTTGTTGATGTAATTGGACCAAGGATTATCAATAAAGCTTCATTACAGACATCTTACAGCTGATCATTGCAGTCTGGGACTATAGTAAAGCATCCAGAAAGCTTCACCAGAGGTCAGAGTGGTCTGTCTGTAACTATGGGTTGTCTGTAAGTCTGTCCTGTATACGCTAATGAGTAAAGAGATATATTGGTTAAAGAGGATTTCTCCCCAGGTCTATCAATACCATTTTTTATGGCTGGTTAATACAGTGGGGAAAAAATTCATTAGTCATCCACTGATTGTGCGACTTCTCCAACTTGTAAAGATCAGAGAGCCCTGTAATTGACATTATATGTAGACCGCAACTATGAGAGACAAAATGGGAAAACTGACCTTTGTTTTGTACTCAAAACCTCACGATACATGGCTGCATTCATTCTGTCATGTACACGGATCAGTAGTACTGGTCCCTTTGCAGAGAAACAACCACAAAGCAGGTTATTGCAACCCCCATTCTTCATAGTAGGTATGGTGTTCTTTAGATGCAACTCAGCATTCACTCTCCTCCAAACACAACAAGTTGTGTTTATACCAAGCAGTTCAACTTTGGTTTTATCTGATCATATGACATTCTCCCAATACTCTTTTAAAACATCCAAATGCTTTCTAGCAAACTTCAGATGGGCCTGGATATGGACTTAACAGGGGGACACGTATGGCACTGTAGGATCTGAGTCCTTGGTGACGTAGTGTGTTACTGATGGTAGCTTTTGTTATGTGGTTCTGGGATTTTTGTTCACAGTTGTGTGCGCCCCTGATCAAGGGAGATTATCAGTGGTCTTGTATGTCTTCCACTTTCTAATTATTGTTGCTCCCACAGATGATTTCTTCACACCAAGCTGCTTGCCTATTGCAGATTTAGTCTTCCCAACTTAGTTCAGGTCTACAATTTTGTTTCTGGTGTCCTTCAACAGCTCTTTGGTCTTCACCATAGTGGAGTTTATAGTCTGACTGTCTGAGGTTGTGGACAGGTGTGTTTTATTCTGATAACAAGTACAAACAGGAGCCATTACTACAGTTAATGAGTGGAGGACAGAGGAGCCTTTTAAAGAAGTTATAAGTCTATGAGAGACAGAAATCTGCTTATTGGTAGGTGACCAAATACTACATTTTCACCATAATTTGCAATTAAATTCTTTATATGCGATTTTCTGGGTTCGTTTTCATATTTTGTCTCTCATAGGTGAGGTCTACCCCAGTGGTCTATAACAGGCCTCTTTTTAAGTGGCACAACTGTAGCTGCCAGGTCAGTGATAATGGTATTTGGAATTTTCTCTCTTGACCTCACCATTCCCAAGTAATCAGGCTCATTATTTTCAAATTTGTTAGATGAGCAGAGCCCAGGGCCACACATCTGACAGTTAAGCACCTAAAAACATAGCACTATGATGTGGGACCCTAGCAGGGACCAATATAGCTGGTTTGACTGGTCTGAATCTGTTTTTCTTCATTTGTGTAAGCAGCTGTGAAAATGTTAATACAGGATTCATACCAGCCAAACAAATGATAAACCACCAAAAACGCATGACTTTTGAGTTCGTTTAAAAATGGTTCAAGAACTGTCCAAGAACGCACTGTGTGACAGCACATTATAATGAAGCTCTGTCGCTTCTATGGCTGGGCACAGCGCTTTTCCTTTCAAATTAGTTATGCACTGCTCAGAGGATGATCTAATCACTGTTCTCCCTGCCAGGCAGAATAATCAATTGCTGCACCATCCCCCAGCTGCAGTGTGTGATCCAGCTCAGGTTGATTAGTCCTGTCTTGACTGTTCAGAAAGTTCTGTGTGTAATGCGGATCCTGTTTTTCCAAGGTACTAAATTTTATAATAGTTTTTTCAGCAAAACCACTCAACTCAGGGATTAACCAAGATATGATCTTGCATCAGTGTAGCTACAGCATTTCTAAGGTATATTTGCTTCATAATGCATGAAATCAAATGGTAGATTTAAAAAAAAAAACATGAATGTTCCACTAGGGGATACTGGGAAATATGCAAATACATTTTTCAGTGGGGTAAGGAAGCCATTGCCCCTTAGCTACCTTGTAAGACAGTCCTCTTAGGGTGCTGTCACATGGTGTGTTCTTGGACCATTCTTACCCTGCTTACCATGCATTTGGCTGGTTTAAATCCGTTTTACAGCTGCCTACACTTCAAGAAATTAAGATAAACAAGTTCGAACCAGCAAAACACATGGTAAACATACAAAAATCCATGCGTTTTCAGTCTATTTAAAAATGGTTCAAGAACTGTCCAAGAACACACGGGGCAGATGTATCAAGTGTCTAAAAAATGACAACCAATCACAGCTCAGCTTTCATTTTACCAGTGCTCATGAATATTTTAAAGGGGAGCTGTGATTGGTCACCATGGGCAACTAAAATATTCTGACTTTCAGACACTTGACAGCAACATGATCATCAAGAATGACTTTCAGGAAGGCTAAAGATATGATGGGAAATTAAAATCAAACCAGTAAGGAACAGATTCCCAAAAAGGGGCAGGAGAAGTTAAAGTGGCTCAATGTTGTAAGTGGGTCCAAATTGCCAATAGGAGGAGCCATCATAAATAGGGGAGGTCAGCAAACTTTTAGATTGTGTTCACACATGCGGTGTGTTTACAAATTCAATGCAAACACCTGGGAGCAAGACTCATGCTGATGGCATCCATGTTTCCATGTGAACAATGCAAAACATAACAGATTGTAACCAATCACAAGCAATTAACTGGAAGCGCAGATGCCATTGGCCCTGTGCCCCGCCCCCTGGCATTTGCATTGCATTTGTAAATATATATATATATGTATACACACCACGCACATGGAAGCAGTCGTACACATACATACACCACGCACATGGAAGCAGTCGTACACATACATACACCACGAACATGGAAGCAGTCGTACACATACATACACCACGCACATGGAAGCAGTCATACACATATATACCACGCACATGGAAGCAGTCATACACATATATACCACGCACGTGGACGCTGTCATACACATATATACCACGCACATGGATGCAGTCATACACATATATACCACGGACATGGACACAGTCATTGATGCGGTCATACACATATGCACCACAGATAGAGGCGTCTGAAGTGACAACACAAATGTGTTGGACTGCCTGAGGAAGGCACTACAGTAGGCCATGCTGGTTTACAAGACCAACAAAGAAAAAGATCTGGACCACAGATTATTAAAAAAAAAACAATGCTAGGCTACCATAACAAATGAAACTTAAGGTTTTCAGCTACATTTTGATCAAATTGTATAAGCCCACTAACCACTTCACAGTGATCTCGTTTACAGGTAGAGTATCACATGGCGTCCACCTCTGCTGCAACACAGTGCCAGCAGGACAATGCTCACCTATCTGCATGGTCATAGAAAGTGGCTGAGAGCAAGTAGGCAGCCACTATATAGGCACCCAGAATTCAAACTATACCAACATTTGGAGAGAAAGATTTGGTCCTTAGATCCACACATTACACAATAATCTGTTGTCGATGATTTACCTTGTCCAGGTACCAAGGGCCTCTGTTTGTCTGAATCTGTTGGGTTGTCCGACGGGACGCCCCCCCCATTTCTGTTGCTTGCAAGTCGGCGCCACAATCCGATCACGTGAGCCCAAAACCCGGGGCAATTCAGTGCAAAAGGAAATATTCGGGAGACCCGACAGAAACGCGGTCCGCGGACCCTTATTAAATGAGCCCCATTGTGCGGGTGTTCCCCGGGCGGGGGCTTTAAATTGTCAAATGAATATGAATATTTTGGAAGGCATGGCTTTTCACATACCCATCATAACAGGTATACACTTGACAACATGTATGAATTAATCATTCCACTACCTTAGACCACATGTCTCTGGTGGTTCTGTCTCTACGTTGAGTTTTTGAAAAGCTCAAACTTTTAATTGCGTTGCATTGAGTTTTGTGATGAGTTTTAACATTTACGTTTTGCTGGGAAACAGTTTTTCATCCAAGTCCAACTTTTAATGAGTTTTTCAAGGGTGGTGAAGACAACTGCTTTCAGCTGATTAGGATTACATAAGGTATTTGCAAACTGGTCTTTGGCTGCGTTTAAAACATATGTGTTGAAAACGCAACAAAACACAGCCTCAAAGGGCTCAGGAAGTAAACGCTGTTTGAGGAAACCCTGCATTTGTTATTTGCTCTAGTCCTGCACTGCTGTAAACAGAAATTGACCTAATAAACCTAATAAACCAATACCAGGTATGTCGTCAAGCAGCTGAACACATTCCAAGATCATCTTTCGTTCATGGTCCAGTATGGTGGCATCATTCAGAAAAACAACTTTGAAGTGAGATGTAAATTGGCTGTATAAAGTCAAGGAAGCGGAGAGTTTATCACTGAAGTCAAGCTCTCTCTTCCTCAGAAAGCCCACTTCTTTGTAATTGAGAGTCCTACATTCAGATACATCACTAACCAGATCTCCTGAAGTCTGATGCATGATGTGAATCACATAGAAGAAGGCGTTCAGAGCTCCCCACCTTGACTTCACTGTTAAACTCTCCTCCTCCTTGACTTTATACAACCAATTTACATCAAAGTTACTTCAAAGTTGATTTTCTGGATGATGCCACCACACTGTAACATGAAAGAAACAAAAACTAGAAAGTGTTATGTGTTCTGACAATATACTAGTAGTGGTTTATCAGATCAACTGCTGATCACAGGTTCCCTTTAAAGTTTCCTTTAAAGAGGGTAAGTTCACATGTGGCACTAATCCACACATCACAACAGTTGAGAAGAGGAGATTTGCCTAATTACATTGCTGTCAATATTGCATTTACAAAACCCATGCAATAACATAGAGTTAACAAATGCATGTGTTAACATCATGTTAATGCATGTGTTTTGTAAACGCAATGTAATTACACAAATCTCCTCTTCTCAGGACTAGGGCGAGAAACAAATGCAGAGTTTGCTCACACAGTGTTTACCTCCTGAGCCCTTTACCTTAACTACTCCAAGCATCAACACAATGTTAACACACATGTTAACATTGTATTAGCAGATGCATTTCGTAAACACAAATGTTAACATGCAGTGCGTTTTGAAACTATTGTGAAAGTGTGACTTGTGAAAGCACCCTTGGCTTTGGTAGAGTTATTTTGATAGCAGAATTTGGAATTTCATGCTAATAATGGGAAAACATATAAGGGATAGGTAGGTGTATGTAAAAGAAAGTGTATATGCACTGATTCTGTGGTCTTTAGTTCCACAAAACTGGTGGTTATCGGTCAAAGGACGAACTATTGTCACAATGACGTCAACCCTGCCACTTCTGGCCCAGTCTGCAGTGCTGAAGAGCCAAATTCCTGGTCACAAAGCTGAAACCAGGCAATGACAGTACAGGTACACCTTTATTATGCATACCCCTGCCCCTTTGATGATTTCCTTGGGGGTACGCAACTGTTGAAACTGTTGATAGGGAACCTGTCACCACACTAACCCTGCGAAGTCCACAAACAGTACCTTCTTCCGTAGTATGTGTTCCCTGGATGTTTATTTTAGCATATTTCAAGGTTTCAGCATATTTTATTCTTTTGTACTAGGCAGTCAGCAGTGAGGCAACCCCGCTTCCTGCAGTCAGGGAACCCCGCCTCCTGCAGTCAGTTTTCTCTGCCCATTCCATGGATCTGGCATTCTAGCCCTGTCTCCTACTTCTGCCATCATTTTCCCACTAGAGAAGGAAGGATTGGACACCAGATGCATGTAGTGGGCAGAGCAAACTGTCTACAGGAGGCAGGGTTTCCTGACTGCAACATACAAAAGAATAAAAGATGATTTTTCATTTATGCTGTAACCTAGTAATATGCTAAAAATACCTCCAGGAGACTTACATATTACAGAAGAAGGTACTGTTTGTGGGATTGGGGGGGGGGGGGGGTAGTGTGGTGGATGTCAGGTTTAAACATTTTGTATGAGATTTGTAATTGGTTTCTTAGCTGGCTAATAGAGTCCAAAGTTGGGAACTGTCCTCTACAATATCCATTTACTTTTTTCTAACTTTTTTTTATGGTTTAATACCGCAAGTTTTCTTCCAGTCAACATGAAACATTGCCTGTACTAATGATTCCTGATCTGTAGTCACCTTGTGCAGGGCTTGTATGGTAAGCTGTTTGAGCTCCAGAATTCTCCTGCTGTAGCTGTCTGATAGATACAACTATCATGGAGTCTACTTTCTCTACCAGGTCACCTAGAGGGTTCTTCCCCTTCCTTTCCCATGTCTTCCAGGCAGCCTGGAACAATGCAGAGGCTTCATGGGCTAGAACAAAACAATTTCTCAACATATAGAGAGAAAGAATTATGGGTATTAATGATGACATAGATGAAGTAACTAGAAAAAGGTATTCGCCTTAACCACGTAATAAAATGTGTATTAGATACAGGTTTTAAACAAATGCAGAAATTTTATTGTACATCTCTTAGGCCCCTTCTACACTCGCGAGTATGATGCGATAAACTCGCATCACACTCGCAACGCATGCTGCCCGGATCGCATGGCCCGAACGCTGCAAACCGGAACTGAACTCAACTTGTCAGTTCAGTTCCGGTTTGCAGCGTTTGGGCCGTGCGATCCGGGCAGCACGCGTTGCGAGTGTGATGCGAGTTCATCACATCACATTCCCAAATGTAGAAGGGGCCTTATGTTCTTATCAGATTTTTATTTTCAAATCTCAAATTGCATTTATAATACAAAATCCCATGTGGTTAAAATAAGCAATGGTGTATAGTATAGATGTAGTTTCTTCTGGGAGATCCATGAGCTGTAGCATTCTTATGAGCTGTAGCATTCTTATGAGCTGTAGCTCCTTTGGCTCTGTTTTTTTCAATAAAATGCCGGAGGGATAGTAAGGACTGACACAGGCACGGCAGCACAAAAGGAGAAAAGCAGAGCATTGCATTTGTCATTCTTGATTTGTGGAAGACTGTGCCATAACGCCAATTGCTGGAGGCAATGGCCCAGATTTATCATTCGTGAGGCAATGATAAACAGTGAGACATACACCTCACTAATGTGCAGAGTGTGCCATATTATTGAATGAATCTGCCATAATTCTGCCACACCATGCATAAATGTGGCAGCCAGTGTGACTTGCACCAGAACTCCCCTTTAGGCATTCAGTTTTGTGTTGCAGTGGACACAGTGCAGCTGTGACACAAAACTGGCACAAACAGTTCATAAATACATGTGCAAACAGTTTGCATATGTATTTATGTGCAAAGTGCCCCAGAAAATTGTGAAAATCTGTGGTCCCTCTGCATATTTCCAGAATATGTGACAATATCCTGAATACAACATGTATAAAATGTCAGGATATCTCATGCACGTAATGATTTTGGCAGCTATGGACATTGGGGGTGAAAGCAGGGGATGCATAACCCCACTTCTAGAGCCAGAATCTAACAGATTATTAGTGTGTTCCATTATAAATCTGTAAAGAATTTTGTTTTTAATTAAACTAGCAGAGGAGCCAAGGTACTAGAAGAGAACATGTTCCAGTGTTTATTAAGTGCCTGCATTTAGGGGACATATTTGAACGATCTCAACGGCTTGCGAGCGAGCCAAGAAATGACATCATTGGCACGAGTGCAATGTCAAGACGTAAGGTGTCATTCAGTCTGCACTAACTCCTGTAATGGAGGGTCAGTCCCGGTAATGGATATAATCACTTCCACATTTCTAATGATTGTGTTTCTTTCTAGTCCGGATAACAGGATTTATTAAACAATAAGAACAATGTGCTTTGACAAGTAAAAAACAGATGAAATGCTTCAAATCAGCAGCACCACCTAGTGGTGTAACCTATTCATTCACTCTGAGGTCACCAATAAAGGAGCATGTTTGGAATGTCTTTGTCCAGTGCAATATGCAAACTAAAATGCTTTTGCCTCTTTCGCTTGGGTGGTGTCTATATTCCTTTTTCACTATAGAAGATGCACTTCAGCCTTCTGAGAATTGCTGGTATAGAGCTTTTAGATCTGGATCCTTGAAATTTGGTACAAAATTGATTTTAAGAATTTCACTGAAACCTTCACTCAGAGTTGGAGCCACATATTTACTTCTGTACAGGAAAAAGAAAATATGTAAAATAATGAGAAGTCAGTAGTTATCTTTTTTTATACTGAACATTTAGAATGCATTATTCTGGTTATTGAAAACATTTATTAAATAGGATTTTTGACACCAATTTTTAGATCAAAAAACCCTGTAGAAGATTTTACCCTAGCAGTGTCTGGTACAGTGAGTCTAGAGTTACTGTGTGTGGCTGTCAACTATATTTTCATTAATGATAAAAAAAAAAATCCACTCAGAGTCATCTAGTTCCTAGTAGGTGCTCTGGGTCTCACTTGCTAGTCTTGCCTCCCCAGTGTCTTATGTTCCCTGGCCCAGGGATTATACCTAATGCTCCAAGGCTTAACGGGAACCTGTCACATTTTCACAAATACAGCAAATGACAGGTTCCCAGAGAGCACTAGTAACTAACTAATACCCTTCTTTTAGCTAAAAATAGCTTCCCTGGCATCCCCATAAAATCAATTTTTATCTTATATTCCCTGGCATTGGAGGGGAGCTGTCCTACCTAGTGGGCACCTCTCATCTACTCAGCCCCATGTTCCATGCCTCTTCTCATCATGTTATGTGACCTGGGTGACATCATCTAAGGTCCTACTGCATTTGCAATGTCTACCCTATGTACATATCTGATCACGCGAAATCACAGCAGCCTTCAAACTGTGATTTCATGTGATCAGATACATAAATGAGGTAGACATTGCAAATGTAACAGGACCCTAGATGACGATATCTTGTCCACATGACTTTACGTGCCCATGATGATGTAAATGATGTAACATAGGTTTCTCTCAATGTTTCATACAGCAGAATATCACAGCACTTAGAACTGTCAATCAGGAACAAGGAGGCAGGACAATGCAAGTAAAATTGAATATTCAGGGCTCACTTAGTGTGAATGACAAGTTTGTGAAGTTTACAAACGGATTAAAAACCATTGCTTGTATCCCTAAATGGTTCCTTTCCTTCGCTGCAATGTTACAAAAATCATAGTTTTTTTATTGAAATCTTTATTTTGGATGGGTTAATTTGCATGACAGATTCTCTTAAATAAAGAGTCGGGACATTGAATTGAATATTTTCCCTTTCTAATATCTTTGTAAATAATGAAACCTTGTGAAATCTCTTTACTATGTTAAAATACCTCTGTTACTAGTCCTCTCTAATCTTCTAAACTGCTCTGATCACTGCTCAGATCTCCCTTCAGTGAGAAGCAGAGGGAGGCTCAAACACACAGATCTCTTGGAGTAGATATAGGTAAGTATTCTGCTGGAATATTAGTTTATTACTATAAAATGCTAGAAATCTGATAAAAACTGGTTTCTGACACAGCACATGTCTGTGTTCTGCTCCAGCCTAGACATATGAAGTGCAGTATCACTGAAGACAGTTGAGCAGTTTAGGAGTCAGGAGAGGACATATAAGAGGAGAACAAGGCATTTCCCACTAGTAATAAACAGTATATCCCAAAGTTTCTCATTTACTTTATTCATTTACAAAAACTTTTCTTAAATGATTGTTACTTTGATAGAGAGACTAGTTGTTTAAAGTTTCCCTTAAAAAATACTATAAAGATATAGTGGTAATTATAGGTCTGCTTTATCCATGAATAAATGGGATATTTCAGCACAGCTTATTTCAAATAATATGACATTTCTAACAACGACATTGTACCCAGTAAGCGTCAACTTACTTGTAGCTATTGATAACCATGTCATTTACAGAAACGTGTCCTTTACTGGTCATCTCCCGAAACTGTGAACAAGCATAGAATTGTTATTTAGAGCCGTAAACCATTGATGGGCTATATCTGTTGGACTATATACACCTACCCGATTGTTGTGCTTGGCAACTTCAACAGGTGCCGAAAAGAGAAAACAACGAATCGGAACTCCTGCCTTCTGTGCACAACTGATGTACCTGAAGTATTATGGAGTACACATATGACTGGAGGTCAGAAAGAACAGGAGACTTGCTTTATTAACAAATGTAAAGGTAAGGCCTTATGCAGTTGGCCGTGTGCTTCACCTGGGTTGTAACCCTGATGTAGCAAACGGAGCCTCACCCCTCGTCTAAATAAGAAACAGCGCAGGTGCGCAACAAATCTGCCTCAAAGTAGGAAATGCTCCATCTTTGCAGCTGCAGTTGTCCGGTTCGGTCACAGTGTGCCTATATGGGGGGCCTTGAGCTGGCCCCAGTTTGTTCATGGCCTCCGCACACAACAATAATAATAATAATAATAATGATAATAATAATAATAATAATCTGTGCACATGAGGCCTTACATCCAGATATCCTTGTATTCCGCACAGTTCCGACAAAAGATTATATGCTATTTATATTGCTAATTAAGTTAAATAAAAGTATTTACTATAAAAGTTGTAATTTGATATAATCACACACTAACCGGCTGCGAGATTCTTTGTCAGGGTTGGTGTTATCAACTACAATACTTTTGCCATTTCTCAGAGCTTCCTCACAGGCTGCAACACACTTCTGCCATGTTCCAAGTGTGTCCTATATAAAAAAAAATCCATATCAGGATACAGACCACCGTGTATACTACAAACACTTAATCCACTCACCGTTATGATCTACTCACCCTGTTTGCATATACATATCCTTTTGACACCAAATGTTCCTTTATAAAAGAAGATTTTCCCGCTAGGCAGAAAAAGAAATGGGATTCATCACCCTTGTCCTTACCATTGAGGTATATCACTGGTTATTAGTAATAAGTGAAATACTACCAGCTTATAATTTGGTCACAAGTAAATCCCATCACTCTATATAATTATGGGAACTGACCTCTGGGACTGCTACTTATCCTAATAATCATGGGGCCATTAGTCTCCCTTCTAAGCATATAATGTTGACCCTGGCCTCCTGATATATCCAGAGGGTGACTGTGTTGTCGTACAATTGGGTAGAACTGTGCTTTAACCTGCGCCCATTCAGACCTGTATGCCCCTCACCGATGCACTCTGCCGCTAGGCATGCCCCCCTTCTTTATACCGCTCCACACAGGGCGTAAATAGTGAAATAATGGCAATTCCTGGCACATTTTTCAGGGCTTGTATACCAGTATACTTTTGTATAAGCCCAGATCAATGTCCCCCCATGTGTCAGATGTTTCACACCTCTGTCTTAGTAAGAAGGCCTTCTCCATGGATTGAATTTATTAGGCAACATATACCACATTTTACTTTTGATCCGTCCCTAACTGACCTGAAATCTATGCTAGTTAGAACCTGGCATAGGTGTTAGCCATTTACAGTTGTAAGGGGTAAATTATAATACATTTTAATGGCTGCTGTGACCCTGACCTCTCACATAGTGATGGAAAGCTATAAGGGTGGTTGTGACTCTGACCCCTCACACAGTGCAAAAACAACAACTTTCTGTACCTTTATGATAACACTAAACTGTAGAAAACAGTAGCGTTCCCAAGGAATTTAATCAGTGCAGAATTTTGGAAATATCAAAACTTAATGTCCCCCAATTCATTTTAACTGGGCCAATCTGAAGGCTTATTTTCTGTTGTGTATGGTTTCTGGACATGGCTTCCACTGGCCACCTAGATCTACACTGGTTGCATTGTGAAAGGAGCAGAGCATAGGACTTCTAATAGCTAAACTTGTCCTCCAAAGCCAATTGTCTGGTATACAGCTGTATTCATGTACACAATGTTCTCCACAGCCGGCAGTCCAGTGCAATATATACAAAGTGCATAAATCACATATCTCAGAATGACCGAGCCACCAGGGGGAATTTCATAATTACCATCTCAATTACATCTGTCAATATTTTATGATATATAATTTGCTTATACTACACCTCATAGCTGGCACCGAGCCCAGAACGTGTCTCCATTTTTAAAAATGGAATTACATCACATGTCTATTCTGCAGAAGCCTGGCCTCTGATATTATATGACCTCATCACATCCACAACATTAGTTACGGAGTAACGCCCTCTCTACTACCAAACTATATTATATACATTACATTTTAATACAAACCACCAACCCTCCTGATTTATGGGAATGGTACCTCTGACTCTCCATGGGGGTGGGGGCTTCTGAGTTGTTTGTTAGAAATGGCTACCTGTACATATTACCAAGAATCAGATCAATAAAACCGTTCTACACATGACAACAAAACTGACATACCTGCAGGAAAGCCGACTGTTACTACTACTTCCTGAGAAGATGACACCAGGGAGGAAGATAATGGCTCGTACAGTGGACCATTGGGATCAAGAGCCCTCTGTTGGTAAAACAGGAGATGATCAACAAGTATAGAACAAGAGAGAACAAGAGTAAGACTTCTATTTACATTACAAAAAGTGAGGTAGCAAATTATTCCTTAAAGAGGTATTCCGGGAATATGAACATCTGATATAAAAACCCATGATGCTATAAATAATACTATGATGCTATAAATAATACTATGATGCTATAAATAAATGTATATAACAAAACTCAATGTCATTGATCACAAAATGGTTAAATAGTTTGATTTTATGATACACAAAATTTTATGGCCTCTCTAAAATATCTAAAGTCATCACCAAGATAGATGCCAGATGAAGGTCATGTGATGTGGACATGTGACCAGAGGCCATCTTCTGTCTGCTCTGAGCGAAGAAAATCAACAGACTGATTAAGGGTCAGTAGCATTTTAATTCTTCATTACAGGGTATGTCAACAGCATTTTTATTGGGAGCAAAATTTTAAATACCATATATACTCTAATATAAGCCAACCAGAGTAGAAGCCAGGGTACCTACTATTGACATGAGTATAAGCCTTGGGTGGGAAATGCATTAGTCACAGTCTATACCCAATATATAGCAAGCAGCCCCCCGCCCCCTAGTATATAGCCAGCAGCCCCCCGCCCCCTAGTATATAGCCAGCAGCCCCCCGCCCCCTAGTATATAGCCAGCAGCCCCCCGCCCCCTAGTAAATAGCCAGCAGCCCCCCGCCCCCTAGTATATAGCCAGCAGCCCCCCGCCCCCTAGTATAAGCCACAGCCCCCCGCCCCCTAGTATACAGCCAGCAGCACCCCCGCCCTATAATACAGCCACCGCCCCCCGCCCCCTAGTATACAGCCAGCAGCCCCCCGCCCCCTAGTATACCCGCAGCCCCCGCCCCCGCCCTATATACCCGCAGCCCCCCTCCCCCTATATATAGCCCGCAGCCCCCGCCCCTATATATAGCCCGCACCCCCCGCCCCCTAGTATTAGCCGCAGCCCCCGCCTCCCTATATAGCCCCAACCCCCGCCTCCTAGTTAAGCCCACCCCCGCCTCCTAGTTATAGCCCGCAACCCCCCGCCCCACCCTCCTAGTAATATAGCCCGCAACCCCCCGCCTCCTAGTATAATACCGCAACCCCCCCCTCCTAGTATATAGCCCGCAACCCCCCCGCCTCCTAGTATATAGCCCGCAACCCCCCCGCCTCCTAGTATATCCCGCAAACCCCCCGCCTCTCAGTATATACCCGCAACCCCCCCCCTCCTCTAGTTATATCCCGCCAAACCCCCCGCCTCCTAGTATATAGCCCCCGCAACCCCCCGCCTCCTATATATAGCCCGCAACCCCCCGCCTCCCTAGTATATAGCCCGCAACCCCCGCCTCCTATTATAAGCCCGCACCCCCCGCCTCCTAGTATATAGCCCGCACCCCCCGCCTCCTAGTATATAGCCCGCAACCCCCCGCCTCCTAGTATATAGCCCGCACCCCCCGCCCCCTAGTATATAGCCCGCAACCCCCCGCCTCCTAGTATATAGCCCGCAACCCCCCGCCTCCTAGTATTATACCCGCAGCCCCCCCCCTAGTATATAGCCCGCAACCCCCCGCCTCCTAGTATATAGCCCGCAACCCCCCGCCTCCTCGAGTATAGCCCGCAACCCCCCGCCTCCTAGTATATAGCCCGCAACCCCCCGCCTCCTAGTTATATCCCGCAACCCCCCGCCTCCTAGTATATAGCCCGCAAACCCCCCCCGCCTCCTAGTATATAGCCCGCAACCCCCGCCTCCTAGTATATAGCCCGCAACCCCCCCCCTCTAGTATATTAGCCCCAACCCCCCGCCTCCTAGTATATAGCACCGCACCCCCCGCCTCCTAGTATAATCCCGCAACCCCCGCCTCCTATTATAGACCCGCACACCCCCCGCCTCCTAGTATTAGGCCCGCAACCACCCCCCGCCTCCCTAGTATATAGCCCGCAACCCCCCGCCTCCTAGTATTAGCCCGCACCCCCCGCCTCCTAGTATATAAGCCCGCAACCCCCCGCCTCCTATATTAGCCCCGCCCCCCCTCCATAATATATAGCCCGAACCCCCCGCCTCCTATATATTCCCCCAACCCCCCCCTCCTAGTAATAGCCCGCAACCCCCCGCCTCCTATTAATTAGCCCGCAACCCCCCCCCTCCTAGTATATACCCGCAACCCCGCCCCGCTCTATATAGCCCGCAACCCCCGCTCCTATTATACCCGCAACCCCCCTAGTATATAGCCAGTGCCGCCCCTAGGAGAGCCATGCCAGCCCCCTTAGGATATAGCCAGTGCCAGCCCCCTTAGGATATAGCCAGTGCCAGCCCCCTTAGGAGATAGCCAGTGCCAGCCCCCTTAGGAGATAGCCAGTGCCAGCCCCCTTAGAGATAGCCAGTGCCAGCCCCCTTAGGTATAGGCCAGTGCCCCCCCTTAGGATAGTGCCAGTGCCAGCCCCCTTAGGATATAGCCAGTGCCAGCCCCCTTAGGAATATACCAGTGCCAGCCCCCGTAGGATATAGCCAGTGCCAGCCCCTTAGGATATAGCCAGTGCCAGCCCCCTTAGATATAGCCATGCCGCCCCTGATCCAGTCCACCTTAGGATAGAGCCAGTGCCAGCCCCTTAGGATATAGCCAGTGCCAGCCCCCTTAGTATATACCAGTGCCAGCCCCCTTAGATATAGCCAGTGCCAGCCCCCTTAGGATTAGCCAGTGCCAGCCCCCTTAGTATAGCCAGTGCCAGCCCCCTTAGGATAGAGCCAGTGCCAGCCCCTTAGGATATAGCCAGTGCCAGCCCCCTTAGGATATAGCCAGTGCCAGCCCCCTTAGGATATAGCCAGTGCCAGCCCCCTTAGGATATAGCCAGTGCCAGCCCCCTTAGGATATAGCCAGTGCCAGCCCCCTTAGATAGCCAGTGCCAGCCCCCTTAGGATATAGCCAGTAGAAGCCAGTCCCCCAGCCCTTAGGAATAGCACAGTGCCAGCCCCCTTACAATATAGCCAACTATAGGTTTTTAACAGAACAAAATAATAACAGTCAGGGCCTACATTGGAAAGTAGAGAAGTGTTTTGTTTTGTGTTTTGAAGCCTCTTCAATGTTTAAATTTTTTCTAGGCAGAACGCCATACCTTTCATAGTGGCTGTTTCCTGTATTGCAGAATCCTTTTATCTGCGGATCAATTTGTCCCTTCTAATATCAGTATATAATATTCTATGCAATGTACTAGGAGGCTGGAAAAAAATTTTTCTTACAGACTTTTTTTTTGTTCTCCTTTATTCTTTAGGCTATTAAGCGCATGGAGATATCAGATTGATATAGTTTTTGTTACGTTTGAATACCTATAAAAATACATAATGTTTTTCTGTCTTATCCCCTTATAGACTTACCCATAATGGCCTCCTCACTATATAAACATAAATGACACCTATACATCATACCAGCAGAGCTTCCGCTTTTTAGTAGGTCAACAAACTAGGTAAATAATTCATGGAATATTGTATATTATATGTTATGATGCCAGATGTGTAGGACCCACTGCAGTTTATAACTCACATGATTTCATCTGGTGCACCAACATAAGAAAACAGGATTATGTAAAAATAATTTATTTCTATATCTTGTTCACACTCACAGGATCAAAGGTAGGTAGTTGAAATTGTGCCTTCTTCCAGCCAAGGAAATACTCTTCTGGAGTGTAGAACTTTATACCAATGTTGAGAGCAAACTAGAGGGAAAAATTACAAGTTGTGAACTCCATCAGATACAATCAGAAAATTACATCACAGTCCTGTCTTAAAAGGGACACTGTTACCAGATTTAGCTCATTAACCCCTTGCTGTTGATGACCTTTTTTCCATTTTACATTTCTATGTTTCACTCACCATAACTTTTTGTACAGTGGTGAATTTGTTTTCTGTGTAACAAATTGTACTTCCTGGTGTCACTATTTAATATTCAATGCCATGTACTGGGAATTGGGCAAAAAATGCCGAATGTCAGTACAATCTTTAAGATACAAAATTTAAATAGGTATTACAATGTTTTTATAGATTTTGATAAATGAAAACTTTTTACAAAAAAAAAAAAAAATTCACCATCATCTGATGCCAGTAAATTGGCATAAAAGGATCTGCAGCTTAAGTTTCCACATACATCTTTAAATGGCAATATCTCAAGTTCTGCAACTCCCAGAACCACAGATGAGATATTTGACATATGACATCAAAATGATTATCGGTCCTATAGATCCATAGTGGGTTTAAAGTGACAATCTCCCTGCAGCCTTTAAAATATGACTCTTCTCTGCTAATTTTCACATGACATCACATGAGGAGATTATTTATAGGTAAACAGGTCAGACGTCACATAAAAAGAGTAATTTCCCAAATCTACATTTCATTCCCTGGTAGTTTAGTGGGATAAAGGCTGAGGATGGATCTGATGGTGGGGGGTCAAGTGCTGAGACCCCCAGTGAGCGTAAAAACAAGGGATCACAAGTCCACCTACCACCACATTTAGGGGTAGTAGGCTGTCACCAAATACATGCCCGTTATCTAAGAGGTTAATTGGGATTCATCCAGGCACGTCTGCTAATCTGAAATATTGACTTTATAACTTTATGGAAATGAGCCGAAGGTGCTCAGCGCATGCGTGTTTATATAGCAGAGTGACGTTATAAAGTGGATATTGTGGGGTAGCAGATGTGCTGGAAAGTGCCAGGATGACTCCCAATTAACCCCTAAGTTTGCAAGCATGCATGGTAAGATGTCCTTTAACAGAATAGAATTTTTGTGATCAAGATGCAGAACTAATGAAAATTCATCCTGGGCATTTTAAAACCTTACAGATTCAAAGCACAATAGCAAGAAGAAAAAAAAACAAAAAAAACAAATCGCCCTTTGGAAGTACAGGCAGTCCCCGGGTTACCTACAAAATAGGGTCTGTAGGTTTGTTCTTAAGTTGAATTTGTATGTAAGTCGGAACTGTATATTTTATAATTGTAACCCCAACCAATTTTTTTTCTGTTTCTGTGATAATTGGATTTAAAAAAATGTTGGGTTGTCATAAGAACCAGGATTAACAATAAAGCTTAACTACAGACATACTTAGTAACAGTTATAGCTGTTTATTGTTGCCTGGGACTAAAGTACAGTAAATTACCAACTTCCAGAGGTCCGTTTGTAACTAGGGGTCGTCTGTAATTCGGGTGTTCTTAAGTAGGGAACCACCTGTATATCTGCAGTTTTGACCGAACTGATCCAAAGTCGCAGACAGTGTTAGTTTAGATGCAGGCGGCTGTGTTCTCGCCTGGTCGGGAGAAGATCATAACGCTCCTCACCCCTCCTCAATCCAAAGGCAGATGAATGGCCACCCAACTTGGATCGGCTTCTATTCTGGTCGTGATCTTGCCGCAGCCAGATTCCGGTCGTCTTATTGTACCCTAAGGTAGCAGCACTGGAGAACTGTGTGTGTAGTAAGTAGCAGTAGGACTTGGTGGACTCCGGTGTGAAATGTCTTCATTAAACTGCTTCCCAGCCCCTCTGCCTCTCCTGCTGTTATATCTAACGAGAAGTCTGCTACTGCCCTTCCTCAAAGCAGGTGGTAATGGTAGCGCAGCAGTTTAGTGATACCTCAAAATAGAAGTGCCCCCTCTCCTTTAAGTCCAAGAACAATCCAGGATCCAATTTTATAGTCCTGCTTCTACTAATAATACACACAGGTTTGCTTACACAGATCTCCAGGGCTACTGCCCAGCACTGCCTGGAGCTTTGTATTGTCAAAACTGCTGGTAGACCCCTATAAAATGATTGTATGCCTAAGGCTTTTCATTGGTACAACCTTCTAATTTTTAAGGTTGGAACAGTTCCATCTATGAATGACTTTAGACTACATACCAAGCGATCACTACTGGAAAAATCTTTCTTCTTGCGATCTGGAGCCCAGTTTGCAGGTCTACCAGCAGCATCTATGCAAATATAAAGTCATTAAAATTTCAACAATAGTTCAGATGTGGGTAGAGCTCAGAATGGGTGTATATGTCAGACACTAAGAAGCTACAGCACTCACAGTGTTCGGAGAGAACTGCGAGAAAGTCTCCATTAATTCATCAACAAGCTCTCCAATTCTTAAACTCCGACGCTGGATCCCTAAGGGTGTACATGCAGTTTCTGATGTCCAAACATTGAGTGGAGGGAAAAAAAGAGGAGGAGAAGCCCCTCTCAACGATATGTCCTCATATGGGGAAATTCACCATGACTGGGACCTAGGAGCTTTGAATGGGTAGGTGCAAGAAGCAGATTTTTTGGACACTGGGAGCAACTATAATATGGACACTGTTCCTTTTTCTCTATCTTTATGATATAATGATAGAGTTACCCCAAGTGATACCCACTCAATAAGTTTACATGCCCTGTGCACTTATATATTTAGAAGTTTGCTCCTGGATGTATCCTTGGTCTGATGGCAATATAGTTATTTGGAGTTCTATTCTTGACTTGTTTTTTTATATAATGTTTGTGATGTGTCTTTTAATGAAATTATCTCAATGAAAAATTGATTTGTTGGACCTGAATACTCTATGTGCTTTTGGTTTTGGATATCCGTTAATGGAGTTGGTCATCATAGACTGATAGGAGTGATCCATCCTGAATATAATAATTGTATGTAACAATTAGTTAAGTGATATGTCCTGACCCATTGTGCAATCAATAGTGACAGTAAACGATTGTCAATGGCAGGAACGTAATTCACACTGTAACATAAAATTTCCTTCTGCTAAGATCTGGAAATGGTTTGATCAGATATATGGGGTGTGTAAAAAGAAGAAGCTGTTTGTGCTTTATGGTTGATCAAATGATCCTTTCTACCATGGTCTATCTGGCCACCTGAAGCCTCTATACCTGTCCTGTACCAATAACTGCTCACAAGCCATATACTGCTTAAAGCAAGAATAACTGGATGGTGTGCAATGTGTTAAAATGTGTTCCAATGCCCTATGGTACAACCTCATTTAAAGATGGTCACCAAGTCAAAGGGGGGGGGGGATTTATTTTGAGTTTTTCACCAGTAAATACATAAAAAGCTCCACTTCCTCACCAGTTTTGGGGATTTTCCACCCCATCACGCTCAAAGTGTAGTAGGACAGGCAGTTGGTGGGTAGGAGTGAGTGCTCTAGGAGAACTTAGGTGCTCTTCTTAAAAAAGCAAAGTTTATTGATAAAATTGTCTAAAATTCTAAAATGTCCTTATTCATGAATGAATGAATGAATAAGTTACGGAAGCCATGAATAAGGAAATATATTCCCAAAAACGCGTAGCCTGAGTTTTATCTTATTGTCTTGAGTTATGTTAACTCAAATCAAACACACTAGATTTATCATTAATAGTAACTTGGATCTCCTATAAGTTGGCAAAATTGTGGGACATAGCATCATTTTTGGCGTACAAAGTTGTCTGCATGAAGCCATGTCCCCTTCTGGAAGCCGTCCCCTTTTGTCGTACAAGTCTAAAACCCTTGATCAATATGGATTTGTTTTTTGCTGCAAATAATGAAAGAATTCTGACTTACACAAATGTCTAATTGGACCATGAATTATCTATCTGCTTGTCTTGTTTTGCAGTAATCCACAATAAATCTCAGGGTAGTTATGGCATACATGGTCAGAATACCCCTTTAAAGGCGCATGGCTCGGGGCAGCAGGATAGTGGGCCCAGGACCCAAAAACATTTCTTAGTAGGAAGTACACACTCCTGGGCCCTGCTTCTTAGAAGTTTTTAGGGTATTATATAGCACAGTACTGTTCCTTACCTCCCACATAAATACACTCATCCTTATTCACTGTAATACCATCATTAGCCTAGAAAAAGCAAAAAATATGCATCAAACTTTACAATGGGAACCTGTATATTACACACATAACCGTCACATGGAATTGGACTGGTTAAAATCGTCTTAATCCTCCTGATAATAATTGCTTTTCAAATGGCTTCCTGGTCTACCAGTCTACCCACAATGCCCAGTAGAGTTGCTGCTCTAACCAGTAATCAACCCTGTCAGCCAATCAGATGCTAACTTAAGGAAACCTACCATCACAGATCTACCTATTAAGGTAGATCCAATGGCAGGTTGATCTAATGAATAGCATCCAAGCCCTTTTTACGACCAATCCTCCTACGATGACAGTGTGGAGCTCTTGTAACTGCACACTCATCCGCGTTCTGCATAGAAGATTTTTTCAGAGCTGGCGGCTCCATGTACTCGGCTCCAAAGACGGAGCTAGTGTGCATGCACACTTGTAGCTGCACACTGAGGATGTCAAAGTAGGAGGATCGAAATAGGCTACTGGGGCGTGGAGTAGCCGTGTAGCTTCAGCTCCGGCTACTCCACGCCACAGTAGCCTCTGTCAGAAATTTGCATGTTAGAGTCATAAAAGATTTAAAAAGTTAGCGAAGACTGAAGGATGAGCCCTAAAAAGTGCTTGAATCCAACCTGCCACTGTATGTACCTTAATAGGCAGATCCGTGATGGTAGGTTTCCTTAAGTTAGCATCTGATTGGCTGACACGGTTGATTACTGGTTAGAGCAGCAATAATGGTAGGTTTCCTTTAGTGGAATTTGCAATCAACGCTTCTATTCTTTCTCCCTAAAGTTATAGTGCCAGTCGTTATTAGCGATAACTAGAAGTGAGATCCACTAGTATGATCAGGTGTTTGGATGGTAGGTTGTGCAATGAGGGCCAGTCTCCAGGACCTGACCATCTTTTTAAGAGGCACTATAGGTATTTTAAATAATTCAGGAGGAGAGGCACTATACTATCATTAAATGGTGGGTCACTCAAAATAATTAAATTATTAAAAGGGGTGCTATATAGATTATCAGTCATTAAGAAAGAGTAATTTTTTGTAATTCATTTTGGAGCAGGCCCTGGAGAGATGTGTAACCACTGTGTGCTGCCAGTAGCTCCGAGTAAGCGCAGTAGCAGTCTTCTGGTTTAAATAACAACCCACACAAATATACTGTTACACAGCCCTCCAGGGACTGTCTGCAGTCTTGCATGGTCAAAACTGCTGTTGGGCTTTAATGAAACATTTTTTAACCCAGACTGTGGACCCACCTCACCTTTTCACACAGGTAATCCCACATCCCAGTGACAGGTTTACGGTAGATGCCCATACCAGTTGCCACAAATATCTGCAATGAAATACAATAGGTCTTACCAAGCAATTATATTGAAAGACATGGTTAGCTAAGGTTCCATCTTTAATAATGAACTAGAAAATGTATGCTTGGTGTTATATTATATCTTATCTAAAAGGAACACAGGAGATATAATGAGTACTCATGGCTAGGCCTCCTTTTTCCATTTAATTCTGCAAAGACTTGAGAAGCATTCCCCCATTCATGGAAAAAGCCTGGATCCCACTGGAGCAATCATAGAGAAAGTCTGTGAATCCTGCATCCATCATAGATTCCAGGAAAGCCTGTGCGAGCAGCATCTCTTCACCTACTCTCTAGTCTTGCATCCCTCCAGTTGTTCTCTGCCCATTACAAGGTATGTGCACATTGATTCACATATGCTTAGTGTTCTTCCTGTTTCATTTAAATGGAAATTTGTAGGACCTTTTCAAAGCTGATCACTGGGGTAATGTTTAAAGAGGATAGACCAAACAAACCTGTACAGGTATTCCCAAATGATCCAAAATGGCTTCTGCTTTGGCTTTGAAAACTTCAGGCCTAAGCTTTCCACGGCTAATTCCCATCTGATTTGTGAAAAAGACCACCTAAAGAGGACAATGAAATAAATAAACCCACAAAATAGAATGATGATACAAAACAATCAGTTGTTTATTTGCAAACAACAGCAAATTGTCATTTTTTGTTGTTATTAACATTAGTATACTATCTTTGGTCAACTCCATTAAATAAGCCCTTGCTTGTTATACTAACATAAATCTGGTACGGTAATGCTATATATCGTTATCTAATTTTAAAGCTAGCCAAACACATTAGGTAGCCATCTGTCAAACACAAGCCCAACAAATCACCACACACACACAACATATTCTATTCTGAGAAAGATGCTCTCAGACAGCTCTGGGGTAAATCGAGCTATTCTAGGACAAGAGGATTGGGCGTATTGAAACCCAAAATGGCCAACACTTTTCACCCCAATTATTTGCCATCAGTGAGGAGGCTCCCAAACAGATAAGATGGTTGTCCGGTCCTGCTACAATCCGTGAAATCATACATTAGAAATGTTAACTGAATAACCTGCTTAACTCACCTTATATCCATCTGCCAAGAGTGCTTTCAATTTTTTGGGAACTTCCGGATATAAAATTCTACAAGTTATAAAGAAACAAATGTTTGATGAACAGAATCAAAATTTTTATGACAATGATTATTATGAAGTGTAAAAGATAACGCAACCTGAATTATTAAAGGGGTTCTCCAGTGACAAAGATTGCCCTCACTATATCCAATTATCACTTCACTAATTCAATGTCATTAGATCTTTTTCTATGAAATCAAAGTCATTCCTGTGCCCTGCCAGCTTACAGTTTGCATAGAAATGACCTGTATACTTTCTCTGCTCTCCAGTCGGGCATGTGCAGTCAGCTCCTTGTTCCCTGCTGTGGGGATGTGCCTGCACCTTTTATCTGTATGAAGAAGATATGCTGACAAGAGGGGTTGTGGGAAATGTAGTCTTTTGGCAGAGTGGGGGCAGCCATCTTGGAGTGACGCAGCTGCAGCAGTGAGCTGTGAAGCGAAAAAGTGAAGGAAAACAAAGCATACAGCCCATGGTGGTGAGGTAAGGGTGTGTGACTATAATAAATGCAACAACTGGTCAGTTTAAAATGAAAAAGTACATATAGTGACTGGAGAACCCCTTTAAATTCTGTAATAAAACAAATATATCTGCATATAAATGTACATAGCTACTTTACATTTTCTTTTTCTGCAGCAATTATATGAAAACGATTTGTCAATTCAAGTTTTGCTCCTAAAAAATCCCTAAGGCTTCCTGCAGAGAAACATGTGCAGTTCTCAGGCTGCAAACAACAGTCCCATTTGTCATTTGCGCATGAGCACTGCCAATACAACAATGGCAATAATAATAGGGCAGTCGGCTCATGCATGGGGCTGTGGATGCAATGGAACTAAATGGGGATGAGTGTTGACTGTAGAAATAATGGTCATTACATGTCCTAATGCTCCATGCACAGATCTGCTAATGGTGGCTGTCATCCAGCTGCAAAAACGTCAGCTATCTCATGGCTGCCATAGAGATGTCTGAGCCAGGCGGCTGCACTGCAGGTGGTAGGGTAGGTCCTATTCCTGCCCGGATTTGCAATATGGCTGCGTAGCTCCATATGGAGAGGGCAATTCATGTGAATGACAGCTTAGGCCCTGCTCACATCTCTAGGTCTTCAGTAATTATCAACCAAAACCAGAAATGGAACACAAAGAACGGGTGCAAGTCTTTCCAGCGACTATACTTTGGTAAAATGGATAAAAGCTCTGTAAGTTTGACCACTCCTGGTTTTCTCACAATAGCTGATACAAGTAACTGAAGACGGAAGATGGGCCTTATTTGGCCAGGGAAAGTCATTTGTAGCCAGGAGTTTCCCCTAACGTCACTTCCACAGGATAAAGATGCCAATACAAGGGGTCATTCAAAAGGTATCACAAAATAACATAGAATGAAAGCTGCTCCATGAGGAGGATCGAGGGTGAAAAAAGTAACAGGAGTTGGAATAAGGTATATAGACAGATGTAACTCATTATGGGGCAAGCAAGCGATTAACTATAGATGAAGGGTATATACCACTTACCTCCAATCATCTGCACTGGTTGGGAAGACCTTCCCAGACTTTGTAGTTATTATTGTTCCATCAATGTCAAACCCGGCAACCTACAATGAAGACAATACAACAACAGGTTCACAGCACAAAAGCAAAATTATCCAATCGGCATTGGCTGTATATACAGAGCCTGTAGATGCAAAATTGAGCGAAACAACCAGCACTACAAGTGGCCTTACTAAAGATTGAGTGGGTTTATTGAGTGCCTCAATCTGTAAAATAACTCAGAAACATTATTGGACCCTATTATTGGACTTAACAAGTAAAAAAATCAGCCCTAAATCAGCTTTGTCAACCAAAAAATATTAAAGTCATTTCTACGAAAATATGCCGATACGAAAACAAATGAGATTTTCATTATATTAGTTTTTTTCCAGTAAAATTGTAAAAATATGTAAGTGATCTATTGAATAAAGATAATATAGTATTTTTAGTGTAGGGTGTACGACCCCCAAAACATACAAAAAGAAAGGAAACCAAAATTGACGATTTTCCTCCATACATTCAAGGGTTAATAAAATCTCATCAATAAGCTACAGGTCCACTAAAATGAAGTATTTGTAAAGTGCATCTCATGTCGCAAAAAATAAGCCCTTATGTGTTCAAATTGCCAAAAAAATAAAGATTGTATAGCCAATAAAAAGTGACAATGCTCTGAATGGCGCAGCTTCCCTTCGATGCCCTGGCGTGTGCCCATACAGCAGGTTACCACCACATATGGGGGATTGTTATATATGAGAGATTGGGTATCAAACTTTGTAAAACATTTTGGTATTTTATCCACTGAGAATTTGTACATTTTATGAAAAACACATTCATTTAGCCAAAAATATTTTGATTTCAAAAAATTGCATCAGATTTTGTTTTAAACCCTCTAAAACAAACTTCATAAAAGTTGTTTTACGTTGAGGGGTGTAGTTTCTATAATGGGGTAATTTATGGGGTTTCACTTTTATTTAGACCTCTCTAAAGGTACTTGAAACCTGAGCAGGTACCTCAAAAGCAGGATTTTGCGTTTTTTATGAAAATGTGAAAAAATTGCACCTAAAATTCAAAGCCTCATAACATCCTACAAAAATGAGAGGATGCATAAAAACCCATGTCCACATAAAGTAGACATTCGGTGAATGCTATTCATTAAGTTTCTTTGAAGTTAGAACTATTGTGGGAATAGGGAACATTTGAATTTTTCCAAATTTTCACCAAATATCTGATTTATCAAAAATAATGTAAAAGATGCCACCATAATTTTTCAACTAACACAAAGTGCAAAGTGTCACGAGAAAACAATTTCAAAATCACTTGGATATGTCAAAGCCAAAGTTATAACCACTCATAGTGACACAGAAGAAGAGTGAAGAAATCAGGCGATACCTTTTTGAGGCTAACTGAGTATATTTGATGGTGAGCTTTCTAGAATACCAGTTCTCTTCGTCAGACATGATGTATGCTGAAACAAAAATTACAGCATGTTAACACACTAGGCAGTGATCATCAAAGGATATTACAAAAACTTTAAAAAACTGATTGATAAAAACATGGAACCATTTTTTATGACAGGACGAAAATAAAAACATTAAAAACCTGTGAGGCGGGACACATGAGCCTGGCTCTATATGTGTGGCCTCCGGTCAGAGATGGAGGTCATGAAGCTGGCATGAATGTTAAGACCACTTTGTAAGGTGTTGAATCTCCTCATTAATTTATACTCCCATTATTTCCTTTCCTTCTGTGTCTTAAAATGTCCCATTAAAAAAGTAATTATAGGAAAAGGAAAGAATGGGAGTATAAATTAATGAGGAGATTAAACACCTTTACAAAGTGGTCTTAACATTCATGCCACTTCCTGACCTCCTAATCTCGACGGAGGCACAAGATAAGAGGCAGGGCTCATGTGTCCCGCCTCACAGGTTTTAATGTTTTTATTGCTGTCCTGTCATAAATAAGATGTCCTTGTTTTATCATCAGTGTTTTAAAGTTTTTGTAATATCCTTTGATGATCACTGCCTAGTGTGTATAACATGCTGTGAATTTTCTGTTTCATGCATAACATCATGTTCTGACGAAGAGACTTGTATTTCGAAAGCTCACCATCAAATATACTCAGTTAGCCTCAAAAAGGTATCGCCTGCTTTCTTCACTCTTCTTCTGCTCTCCATGGCTAACACAGTACAAATCTACACTACTAGCATAGATGACACAGGGCAGATTTGAAAAAATGGGCCATGTCACGAAGGTGGCTTTGGTGTTAAGGGGTTAAACTGATGTATGTGGGTCATTATTATATGGGACATACCAGTGCTATAAGGAAATTGAAGGAAAAAGAGAAGGAACTGAAGGAAATGAATGCTATACCTTGGAAGATGGCTGCACACCTTTCTTGTTGAACACTAGAAGCTTTCCATGTTCCTCCCAGGTATCTTTGCTGCAGGCTCTACCTCCTGTAGTGACTGAAGAGTCAGCGGATGCGTTGCGGCTCGTTTGGTTTGCTTTGGCTGCTGTCTCCTGCAACTCTCTCAGTTTACGGGAAATTTCTTCCTCCTCCGAATCCTCATCGCTTTCTACTGGCTTTGAAGCAGACTCCTGAAACTTAGTTCTTTTACTACTTGGCTCCGATTTCCCATCTTCCTCCCGTTGGCTCCTCTTGTTACTTTCTGATGTGCTAAAAAAGTCTTTAAGGGTCTTCTTTGGAGAGGCGGCTGCAGCTACTGGCTTTTTGTTCATACGTAATGTGGCCTTGGGTTTCTCAGTATTTCTTGGGCTTTCAGTATTGAACACGATAGTGTACGGATATAAGGAATTTACCAAATACAGAGTCTGATTGTCTTTCATCAACGTGCTCTCCCCATGCTTCAGCTTTACCTCGCCAACAGATGTAGGGTTTGGGCCAAGCTAAAAGAAAGCACATTACAATACTGATAACTGTCCAATAATATGCTGGGGTACATCTTCTAGACTTACATTATTCAAAGAGTCAGTGACGTCAGCCAGCTTGCAGCAATTCCATGCACGCACAATCATTCCTTCATTGCAAAGCCCCACTGAGGAGCCACCGGCTGCCTAGTGAAGAGATGACTGTGCTTGAGCGGGAATTGCTGAGAGCTGGGTGAGATCACTGGCGACTGTGCTTGAGCGGGAATTGCTGAGAGCTGGGTGAGATCACTGGCCGGCACAGAGGAGAAAGGAGATGAGCTTGCTTGGGGTGTAAATAATTAGGAACAGAGGAGAAAGGAGATGAGCTTGCTTGGGGTGTAAATAATTAGGAGAACCAAGAGGATCTCTGGTGAGGCCACCCAGAGCCCCTCTGCCTCATTATCAATATTTTTAAATCGGAGGCCACCCAGAGCCCCTCTGCCTCATTATCAATATTTTTAAATCGGACCATACAAAGGAATTATATGAATATATGAAGGATGATAGGGCCACAAGCAGAATGTACGTCACACTGCTTTATATTACAAGCTGGGAGCTTTTCTTTAAATAGTGATTTATTAAAGTTTGGTATAGCTGTGGCCATACCTACCTATACTGTGCTACATTCTCACAAACGGCGCACTGGAGACGAGGAGGGAGAGCGCCACTCACCCCTCCTCTCTCCATAGAAAATAGAGACACACAGCCGTTCTTTCACCAAAGATTGAGCAGGCTGGTTGTGCTCACCTATATCTGGTCGCAAATTTGCAGACCTTGTCCCGACAGGCGTGTAAATTGGTCCTTAGAGTAAGGATATAGTATACTAGCATAAAGTTTTATGTGAAGCAAACATTCTTCCTGTACACACCTACAAGAATATTACCTACTGATCATGTGAAGCACAAAGATCAAATATTCCTTACCTGTGAGACACGTACAACTTTCCTCTCCACATTGGCCACAAGCTCCACTGTAATACACAAAGGGTTTTCATCATGACAATGTACATTTTTTTATTCAATCCCACCTTAAACATATAGGTGCATAGTAAAGAAAAAACAGTGCTACGCACTCATGTGTTTTACCATATGATGTTATTTAAGGTGTATGAGGGGATTGTGTAGGAGATGGGGATGTTCTGGATGTAAAAACTTAAATACAACAAAAAGCCTATAGACAAGAATGGCACTGTTTTGGATAAATTGCAGCCCCCCCTTTATCATAATCCTGGACAAGAACTTTAGTGACATCTCCATAACTTCTATATGCATTTACTACATTAGGATAAGAGAAAACAGAGATAACAAACCTTGCTGCTTAGAACACTTTCTATCTATTATGCCGGTCTGAGGACCTCTTCCAAGGATGACACCTACTCCATCTGGGAGCTCGATAGGACCAGGTTTGCCATCTGTGCTCTGGATGTAACACTTCATCACCACACAATCCTGAAAGAGGGAAAATACTTTTTTCTAAATGAACTTCAAAGTGCGTTCACATGTGGTAGTAACAAATGCGTTTTCAATTAAAACACCTGAGAAGAGGAGATTTGCCTGGTTACATAACTGTTAACAGTGTTAACACTTCATTTTGTAAACGTAATGTTAACAGCTATGTAACCAGGCAAACCTCCTCTTCTCAGCTGTTCTGATGTGTTTGAAAACGCATGTGTTACTGCCACGTGTGTACGCTCCCTCAAAAAGTGCTTAATTTGGGACAGAAAAAACAAACATCCATTCGGGTGGTTTCCCCCTTTTTTTTCCGTAAACCTTTGTGATGTAGCCATGTCCGTTTGTGTCTGATTCTAGTGCCAAAGTAACTTGGAGATATTTTGTTTCCAATTGTAGGTGAGGTTTTATGTCATGTTTTTAAGCTTGCATTTCACTTTTTCTATCACGTGCATATCATTAGCACGATGAGCCGGCAGGTGTAAGAGACTATATATACACATGCTCCATTTGCTTAGAAACTAGCCATGAGTAAGGGTGTCGTGTACGCCCGAAACGCGTAGGCCATTTGTCAGCATTTACACTCACCATCAAACATCCTTTTTTTTTCCGTGTATATCTTCCGTGTTATTTTAAACAAATTTTTGGAATAAAAAGTTTTCGATGGTTTTATCTACACCTGGTGCGGCATGCAAATTTTTTCCTGTTGAAAATTTTTTTTTCCTGTTGTATGTGTCCTAAGCCAAATTGGCTTCAGTGAGAAATCACCAATGTCAAAAAAAAGATTTACATATACTCGCCTATGATCCTCTTCATCTTGCTCCAAGCCTGACACGCTGGCACCTAGAAAAGAGTTATAAAAAGCAGCATAGGGCAGCTGGAGTCTGGCGTTCTGGGCTGCTATGTACGCACGCACGACCGCACACCTCCCTCGCCTATGCTCCCAGCCTCCTGCATGATAGATGCATCCCTCTACCATGTCGGAGAGGGAGGTGATGGCTCGAGGAGGCGTGCATTATTAGCAGACTGGGGCGTGATCCATGCTGCTTATTATACTGTATATATTCGAGTATAAGCCCAACCCGTGTATAAGACGGGGAACCTAATTTTACCACTAAAAAATGGAAAAACCTGTTGACTTGAGCATAAGCCGAGAGTGGGAAATGCTTTGGTCACAGCCTCCCAGTATATAGCCAGCATGTCCCCTGTAGTATATAGCCAGCCATTCACCTGCAGTATATAGCAAGCCCCCTTAGTACATAACTAGCCAGCTCCCAGTTTGCCCAGCAAAAAAAAATAAAAATAAACTCAGTACTCACCATTCCGACATCCTGGGAAGGTCCTCCTCTTGCTTCAGCTCGCTCCAGGTTAGTGAGGGGTCCGTGCACAAGACCTGGCCAGCGCACTCTATGATCTCAGCGGCGGCTGATGTCATCGCTGCTTGGCCGCTGCCGGCGGAAGAAGAGAAGAGCGGCTGGGGACGCCATTTTTTTTCTTGACTTGAGAATAAGCTGAGTTTGAGGTTTTCTATACCCGAATATATACGATAAGTTTTCTAGGTGGTGTGTCAAGCTTAGAGAAGACAAAAGCAGGAATCAAGATGAAGCGAAGTGCAGGCGAGTATATGTAGAGGTTGTTTTTTTTTACTTTTTTTAAATGGTAGATTTCCTTTAATCTGCCCTCATAAATCTTGATTTCAAGCTGGATTTTCATATGACGATGATGACTATAC
Organism: Engystomops pustulosus; assembly: GCA_019512145.1. NCBI lineage: Eukaryota > Metazoa > Chordata > Amphibia > Anura > Leptodactylidae > Engystomops > Engystomops pustulosus. Next base: position 106,691 of record WNYA01000503.1, on the reverse strand, counting down.
ACACAGATTGTTTAGGATCAAAGGGAGGCAGATCTGAACGATTATCAGTGCTGATGTTCAGCCAGGTAATGCCATCCTATTCGTACCACATAAGTAATCTGTGAATGTGAAATGACTAGACACAGATGAGGCAGGGGGGACAGCTACATCAATCTGTACAGAAGCCTCTCAACATTGCACCAGTAAATAAGCACGGAGCCTCCTCTCATGCTGTTATTGGCTTTCGTTAGTGTCTGTTTGTACCACTTCTGTTAGGTAGAGCAGAAAATTGGACAGTTATGTTTTCTGTGTGAAATCATGGAAACGGAAGAGGTGCAAATGAACAGAAGCCATTAAAGGGGTTGTACCAAGAACAGGGGATTACAAACTGATCAGGGAGGGTCTACTGGGACACCCACCCATCACAATAACAGAACACCTCAGCAATTCAGAGAATGAATTGGGGGCCCCACACTCAGTATATGAGGGGATCCCGAAAATTGGATGTCATTATCTACAAATAAGCTGGTTATACCCCATCCAGTGGATAGGGAATAACTCACAAACTGACACATGAACGCATCTTCTAGACTTCTGTTATTATCGTTGTAGTCTAGGAAGATTACAGATCTGAAAACAAGTTTGAATCTAACATAGACAATGTTCAGTATGGCAAATGTACAGGATATAAGGCTCTGTCCACATTGACCAATCTGTTGCACATCAGACATTTAGTTACATTGCTTTACAATAGAAAACAGCGCATCCTGCTGAGGGAAGAGCTACAAGTTCTACAACTTTTTTCATACTTTGCGCTTCTTTCACTCACTACTTTCTATTTTCAGTTCTCAGGCGAGAAGAGTAGCCTCCACGTTACCCGAACTTCGTCTGAAAGGAGGACCGGACAGCGACACCAATAATACAGTAATGAACAATGCGCAATATCCGCGGTGTAATAATCTGCAGAACTACATCTCCCAGCATGCACTTCACGCTTGTTCTGCAGGACATGCCAGGGCTTATTACTTTCACATTATGAACGTTCTAACGTATTGCTGTAAATTACAATTCCCAGAATACACCAGAGTCTGGTAGAAAAAGCCCATGTACTGTAGAACTGGGCACACTCCCCCTTCCCACACACCTCCGGACACTGACCTGTGCAATACAACCGAGTGCAGACTACGGAAAATATGTACTAGAGAGCTGAAGGACCTGGGGTGACGTCATCTACATGTGACCAGACTCTGGGGGGAGGAGCGAAGCAGCATAGTAATGGAGACATATGGGGTTGGGAGTGGGTACAGGCTGTGAGTAGGGGGAAGGTAGACATCTGAGGGGTACAGGCTTTATGATTAGTGGGGGGACATGTGGGGTGCAGGATGTGTGAGGAGGAAGAGCACGTGTGGGGGTGCAGACTGTGAGGAGGAAGTAAACATATGAGGGTACAGGTTGTGTTAGAAGGAGGGGGGCATATTATTGGGGTGAAGGCTGTGTCCGGAGGAGAGGGACGTGGGGAATATAAGCTGTGTGAGGAGTAGGGGACCATGTGGGGTTGCAGGCTGTGTGAGAAGGAGCGGGTACACGGTGCAGGTTTTGTGAGGAAGAGGGGAACATATGGGGGTACAGGTTATGTGGGAATGGTTAGGTGGACATTAAGGGGTGCAGGGTACCTGAGAAGGAGGGAGTAATATTGGGGTGCAGGTGTGTAAAGAGAAGGAGGATATTGGGTGCAGGTGTATGAGGAAGAGGGGGATATGTGGGGGTGCAGGCTGTATGTGAAGAAGGGCAACATATAGGGGTGCAGGATGCATAAGGAAGGGAACATGTGGGCGTGCAGGCTGTGTAAGGAGAAGGGGGACATCTGAGGGCGCAGGCTATGTGAATAGTAGGGGGACATGTTGGGGTGCAGGATGTGTGAGGAGAAGGGGGACATGTGAGGGTGCAGGATGTGTAAGGAGAAGGGGGACGTAAGGGTGCATACTGTCAGAGGAGGGGGACATATGAGGATGCAGGATGTATGGGGAGGAGGAGGATATGTGGGGGTGCTGGCTCTATGTGAAGAAGGGCAACATATGGGGATGTATGAGGAAGGGGACATGTGGGCGTGCAGGCTGTGTAAGGAGAAGGGGGACATGTTGGGGTGCAGGATGTGTGAAGAGGTGGGGGACATGTGAGGGTGCAGGATGTGTGAGGAGGAGGGGGCACATGTGAGGGTGCAGGATGTGAGGAGGAGGGGGGACATGTGGGGGTGCAAGCTGTGTAAGGAGGAGGGACATGTTGGGGTGGATGATGTATGAGGAGGGGTACATGGTGCAGGCTATGTGAGGAGGAGGACATATGCAGGTACATACTACATGAGAAGGTGGGGGGCATTTTGGAGTGCAGGTGTGTGAGAAGGAGGGGGCACATGGAGGTGCAGTCTATGTGAGTCCAAAATATGGGGGTGCAGGCTCAGTGAGGGGGGCATATTGGGGTGCACTATCTTTGAGGAGGAATGGGGCATATGGGAGTGAAGAATGTGTGAGGAGGAGGGGGACATGTTGGGGTGAAGGCTGTGTGAGGAGGATGAGATGTGGGGGGTGCAGGATGTGTGAGAAGGAAGGGGACAAATTGGGATGCAGGCTGTGAGGAGGAGAGGGACATATGGGATGCAGGCTGTAAGGAGGAGAGGAACAAGTGGGATGCAGGCTGTGTGAGGAGGAGTGGGATACATTGGGGTGCATGTGTTTGAGCAGAAGGGGGACTTATTGGGTTGCAGGTGTGGGTACATGTGGGGTTGCAGTTTTGTGACGAGGAGGGGGAAATGTTGGGGTGCAATCTATGTGAAAAGGAGGGGGATATATGTGGGTGCAGGCTATGTGAGAAGGAGGGGGACATATTGGGGTGCAGGTTTGTGAGAAGGAGGGGGACATATTGGCGTGCCTGTTGTGTGAGGAGGAAATATGGGGGTGCAAACCATGTGAGAAGGAGGGGGACATATGGGGATACAGGCTGTGTGAGGAGGACATGTGGGGGATGCAGGCTGTGCAAGGAAGGGGACATATGATATATCAAATAAGTACTGTATATCTATATATTAGCTTATGCCAATAAGGAAAACATGATCCTTGTAGCCTGGGACTAAAGTAAAGCATCCAGAGAGCTTCAGTAGAGGAAGGGGGGGGGGGGTGGAATCTCGTACCTCCCGCGTGTGCTTGTTCCTCCGGGGCTTCCCTCGCTCGACCTCTTCTGAGTCCTACTTGGGGTCTCCAGATCCTGGATTACCATCGGGCAGTGTTACGGCTCGCTTGTTGGGTCCGTAGCAGTCGGCACATAGTGCTCTTTCGAGCTAAGTCACTTCCGGTTTGGCCGGAAGTGACCTCAGAGATCTCAGCGTCACGGCCCTGAAACAGGCTGTAAAAGGTGACGTCAGATGCCTGATGGTATGTACAAGATCTCGGTGTAGCCACAGTTTGCTGAGGTCTATGTGGATCAGTAACTATCCCTGCATGGCAGGCTGAAATCAGTTCCCTTACCCTGGGCTCTGTAAGTAGGTCGATTTAGCTGAATGCCAATAAGTATATTTGGCAATATACACTCACCGGCCACTTTATTAGGTACACCATGCTAGTAACGGGTTGGACCCCCTTTTGCCTTCAGAACGGCCTCAATTCTTCGTGGCATAGATTCATACAAGGTGCTGGAAAGCATTCCTCAGAGATTTTGGTCCTATTGACATGATGGCATTCACACAGTTGCCGAGAGATTTGTCGGCTTCACATCCATGATGCGAATCTCCCGTTCCACCACATCCCAAAGATTCTCTATTGGATTGAGATCTGGACTGTGAGCCATTTGAGTACATTGAACTCATTGTCATGTTCAAGAAACCATTCTGAGTTGAGTTCCAGCTTTATACATGGGCGCATTATCCTGCTGAAAGTGCCATCAGATGTTGGGTACATTGTGGTCATAAAGGAAGGGACATGGTCAGCAACAACTCAGGTAGGCTGTGGCGTTGCAAACGATACTCATTGGTACCAGGGGCCCAAGAGTGCAAGAATATTCCCCACACCATGACACCACCACCACCAGCTTGACTTTGATACAAGGCAGGATGGATCTGCTTTAATGTTGTTGACCAATTCTGACCCTACCATCCGAATTGTCGCAGCAGAAATTGAGACTCATCGAGCAGCACGTTTTTCCAATCTTCTACTGTCCAATTTCGATGAGCTTGTGCGCAAATTGTAGCCTCAGTTTCCTGTTCGTAGCTAAAGGAGTGGCACCCTGTGTGGTCTTTCTTCGCTGCTGTAGCCCATCTGCCTCAAAGTTCGACGTACTGTTGTTCGCAGAGATGCTCTCTGCCTACCTTGGTTTTCGGGTGGCGTTTGAGTCACTGTTGCCTTTCTATCAGCTCGAACCAGTCTGCCCATTCTCCTCTGACCTCTGGCATCAACAAGGATTTCCGCCCACAGAACTATGCCGCTCACTGGATGTTTTTTTTCTTTTTCGGACCATTCTCTCGTAAACCCTAGAGATGGTTGTGCGTGAAATCCTCATGTAGATCAGCAGTTTCTGAAATACTCAGACCAGCCCTTCTGGCACCAACAACCATGTCCACGTTTCAAAGGCACTCAAATCACCTTTCTTTTCCCCCCATACTGATGTCCCGGTTTGAACTGCAGAGAATTGTCTTGACCATGTTACATGCCCTTGCCTGAGTTGCGCCGTGTGATGGTGAATGAATTAAGTGTTAACAGCAGTTTTGGAAGGTGTACACTAATAAAGTGCCGTGAGTGTTATGCTGGATGTGAAGTCCTGCTTCACTAGCATTACTCCTCTTTTTTCTTTTTAAATGACAGGAGAAGGATACATCTGTAAAAGAAAAGACCGTCTAAATGTTGCCAGATTTTGTAACAAATAACTTGATGCTTTCTTTAAGAAGGGCCTGTGCAGGGATTTTTTAGATAAAATATTGAAAGAAAATTATTGATAATTACTGTGGTTTGCGGAAGAGATAAACAGCTTCAAGGAGTCCGCTGCATAGAAAGGAAAATCCTGTATGTATAGATACTTCTTGTTCTTATGGAAGTGATATGGATGACCTGACATGATGATGCAATAATCCCTACCAATAACCCCAGTTCTATTTCCAATGAGATATGACGTTAAAGAGACACCTTAAATATTGAAGACATAATAAAAAGATCCGTAGTAGACAAGCTATTTTGGTGATTAAGACGGAAAAAATTAGAGGTTTTTCCTTATTGAAATCTGAAGATCTTATCCTTGATGAGTGAAGGATCCGAAAAGCGTTTAACAATCCCAAGGATTTAAGAAACCCTCACTTTGTTTGACCTGGTAGAGGCAAAGATCTTGGATAAATTCCTAAGTGAGATGTTCCTATAGCCACGCAACTAAGGATGGGCAATGGATGGAAAATCTGATTTTGTCTGCTTAAAATGCATGGAACCTCAATGGCGACACTAAAAACTAATATTGCAACTACCCCACTCGGGGTCCCCCTCTTCTCTCTTCTTCTCTTCTGTTAGTACAGCTGTGAAGATCACTTAGAGAAGTAACATCTAGAGAAGAAATTTTAAGATTCTAATCCCGTTACTAAAATCAGCGCCCGCTTTTCTAGTCGAATTCTCAGTCAGAACCACCATTTCTCATCAGAGAGAACAGTCATTAGCTAATGCTGACTAGAAAGCACTTTGTCTAAGACGTGGGTCCTGGATGTTGCTGCTCCTAGGCGAATTTAATGTAACGCCTTCCTTTTTCTTGTGATTTTCTGTTTGTATAACATTTTTTAGGGGTATCCTGAATCTGTACTGTAAACACTCCTATCTTTTTCACATCAGAAAGTGGTACAATCTACTTTTGAAAGATCAAAAATGTACAACAGAAGAAGTCGTTCAGTTTCAGAACGGCATAAGTCGTCTTCTGAGGACCATGAAATCATGCATCCAGAGTGTGGCCTGGTGCCAAAATCACTCAAGGGCTTTGCAATCGTGGTCCTTTCTTAATTGGACAGAAACATCACCACTTGCATTGAACCATTAGTAATTCCAACCTCAAAATGAAAATATTATTAAATTTGGTGGAAAAAATCCAGACTTAAAAATAGTAGACGGGTGCCATGGCTATCTAATCCAGATTCAGACGGATGCCATGCGTTCTGGATGGGGGGCTCTCCTTCCAGGAAAATATGTTCCGGGCTGCTGTTCCTGGGAAAAGGGCGAAAATTCTTCAAACGAAGAGAATTGGGAGCAGTCCTAAAGACACTATAAGCCTGCACCACGATTCTGAAGGGGGCAAACACTGAAAATCATGTCTGGACGTACACTATCAGAAAACTACTAAAAATATTCAAAAAATATCTTAGGGCAGAGATTTCAAGCCATACCATCTGAAGGCTCAGATGAATGTGGAGACGCTACTCGCTTAGTCAGGTCGTCCATATCCCATTCCACAGGAATGAAGTCCAGGAACGAGGAAGTCCTTTAAGGCCGGACCTCTGCATCAGAAAGATTTTTCCAGGCCTGTACGCGCTTTCGTCCTACTGTGAAAGAGGCGATCCCCTCGTGGGTATTTTCTTAGTCCTTGGACTGCTTTAACCACAGCCCTGTTTGAACCAATGACCCCCCTGCAACATGCATTTTTAAACAGTACATAAAACGCTTTCCCTAATAGCCATCAAATCGGCCTAGAACTAAGTAAGTTGCAAGCCTTTGTCTATTCGAGTGACCCTATTTTGTCTATAATCAGAAGATTATTATTACGCTTCAAGCTTGACAACATTTTTTCGCCTAAAGTTGTTTCTAATTTCCATAGGAAAAAAAGGAATAGAAGTCACATTTGGCAACTTTTAAACATCATCCACAAAATACCCTATGGAGAAAAGTGGCATATTTTTGGATGTAAGACATACCTGTGATTAAATATCTTGAAGGACTTGGAGAAGGATTTAAATTTATTTATTCAATTTGCCAGGAACACAAAGAAAGCTTCAAAGACACAATTGGGACGAAATGGATTCCTGATGCCATCAAAGAAATGGTATAAATAAGGTGTTCCACTACCACTCTCCATAAAGGCCCATGTCTACTAGGGCTATATCTACTCTTGGTCTGAGAGAGGAGGGGCATCTATTGAAAAATCTGTTAAGACTGTTCACATTGAGCCCAATTTCACCTTTGTAAGGCATTATATACTGAATGTCTGAGAAGCTAGAGATCTTTTTCCTTCGGCCTAAAAGTTCTCAGGCTGTAGTCCCTCTAACTGGGAATACTTTGGTAATTCTCCAGGGGGTCTCATGGGGGATGATATGAAAAAAAGGAATTAGTCCTTACTGGTAAATATCGTTGTCCATAAGATCCCCATGATGGACCCTATATTTTCCCCTCCCCATTTTGGTGTAGAAGTTATATTATTCCTCTTGTATGTGAAATAACATACAATACATAATTTGAGTTGAACCTTACTGGTGTAGTTATTTGATAAACACTGGTGGAGGTTAAGGGTGGAACCTTTTAATGCTCTCAATTTCCTGTCCCTACAGCAGAAGGGAAAGCAACCTCAGGGGGCCGTCCATGGTGGACTTTTAAAACTGATTAATTGGTAAGGACGTATTCTTTTCCTAAAAAATTCGATTATAAAATATGTGCAATGTCCCTTTGTTTTCTCCTGTGCTCTCTCACCAGAGGGCTCGGCACTTGGTCATTAGCATAACTATGCACACCCTAGCATGCTTCTAACTTTCTTGCCCCCCTCCCTCCCCTCTCGCTCATAGAGCCGGTGACAATCAATCACCAGAGCTCTCAGGACACACACTGGCGCATGCACACTGACTCTTCATTAGCGCAGCTTTGCATGGCGGCTATGAGAACGTAACCTGAAAGTCTCGAGAATCACTACGCGAGACTTTCCTCCCGTGAACACTGAGGTGCTTGTTTACAATTGGGTTGCTATGCTCGCCACTTCCTTTGCCATACAAAGGAAGGAAGTCGCAGATTACGAGTCTCCCAGGTTAGCTTCGCACAGCTGCATGGCAAGCAGGTGGCCGTGCGTAATGAAGATACATGTGCATTACCCCAGTGCTTGGTGATTTCACTGGCTCTTGGAGCGACACAGGGAGGATGGGGGAGAACTTTGAAGCCGCTAGGGCCGCTTGCATATTTATGCTGATGACCAAGCGTACCCCGCACACACCTATGTGAGGAGCACAGGAGCAGCACAGAGTGGATTTGGCATATTTAGACATCTAATTTTTGACAAAACAATGCTTTCGTGCCTAAACAAGACAACCTCCACATCCGCTTACTTCTTCTATATCAGGTATGTTTGGGTCAGAATGACTATTTTCAAAAATGGTTGATTTGGAGTCAGAATATGGCAAAATTTATAATTTTTTTCATACAAAGTTTTTAATTTTTAAAAATCTTTTAACTGTCAGGCTTCTTGGGTAACTGTCAGGCTCTGGGGTAGTAGAAACCCCCTGGCCACCGCAGACATGACACACAAAGCCAACACCCTGTTACTGGAATCTAACAGCACCCTGTCTTTAACGGGGGGTTGGTCTTGCTGCATCATGGTACCACCAGTCCGTTCCACGGTGCGACTTGTCCACCGGTGGCAGCCAGGACGAGGTACAAAGCCAGCAGGCCGATTTCGAGGTTGGGGACGGCTTGATGTCCGGTAGGTGGTAAAGGTTTCAGGGTCATAGACTGAGCATGATGTCAGGGCTGGCAGCGGAGGAGCGCAATTGGGAACAGGTCCCGGGTCACAACAGGAGTTAATACACAGGATTAACGCACAGGTAATAGGTTTCTCATGGCATAGAGCAACGAAGATCCTGTGGGGCATGCTGGAGAGGCCGTCCTTTAACAGCACCAGAAGTGGCCAGCGGCAATAGAGTTGTGCTGTCCCCTTTAAATGTACGAGTGAAGGCACGCACCTATAGACGGGAGCTTGCATCCTGGCAGCCGCCGGCTGCCAAGAGAGGTCACGGTGTGGCCTGAACCCGTGCAGTGGGTTCATGGAGCACCTTAGCATTAACGACCTAATAAAACCTATAATAATCTGTGATCCTTTCACCTTGCCAAAGAATATATTAGAGATTGGTAGCGCCAATGAAAGACATAAACATATCCCCACAAAAAAATGGCGCAAATGCATTTTTCTTGTCAATTTTACACTCTTTTTTAATTTTATTTTTACGCCTCCCAGTACAAAGGATAGATGTAAAATGCGGTCACTAGAGTACAATTTTGGTTATGCAGAAAATAGCAAAAAAAATATTTTTTAAAGTGGGAAGTGATAAACAGAAAGTAAATGAAAAGCCCTTAGTGCAAGGGGTACAATGCACCTAATACCAGTTAAAAATTTTACAAATTCACAGGGATAAGGGGTTTGTGGTACCTGGGGCCACTCAGGTGGCATTTGAACCGCATCGCAACGACTCCACTCGTGATCAATGTTTTGGTAACACTACACAACGCAATTAAAAATGCAATCTTGCTCAACGGTGATGTCACAAGGTTGGACCCTTGGATTGTTTTACAAAACAAATCAACATGCACTTTTGAACGGTCTCCGTCAGGGCTCATCAATCATCATGGTCAGCTGAAAACTTATTCTGGCCCTAAAAACTTAATGGCTCCTGCCCTTCTGCACTTAGGTCTTATGCCCATGCAGCAGGTTACATCCACATGTGGGGTGTCCGCTTACTCATAAGAACTGCACAATATATTCGGAGATGCTTTTTTTTACTTTGTATCTCAGTGGGTGAATTTTGGGCTAAAATTAAAGTATTAATATAGTGAATTCCAATCAAACTTCATTTTGTTTGAATTTCTGTAATAATACATTAAGGGGTTAACAAGCTTCCTATCTGCTGTTTGGAATAGTTTGAGGGTGAAAGTTCTAGAATGGGGTGATATGTGGGGGCCTTTCTATTATGCAAAACTTCCAAACCCTTACAGAAATGAAATGGTCCCGAAAATAATTGATTCGAAATTTGATAGAATGCTGTTTGCTTTTGTGTCTTTCTAGCGTGGGTATTAAACAATTATGCCAACACAAAGCTGAGATATAGTAAAATATTATATACAACTCATATCAAGCACTCTGGTATGTTTTCAATATGCATTTAATAGCTCCAAGTTACAAAATCAGCATGGCCGTATGATGTTTTGTCCTTAATGGCCTTTTGTCAAATACTGTAAACGAAATATACTAAACACATAATTAGTAACCCTAATGGTAATAATTAAAAAAAATACAGTGGACTAGGTTACAACGTATAACAAAAGGATCAATACAAGTCTGTGCAAAATTAAATAGATAAATCACTGAGCATCTATTTGTAGTAGGAACAGAAACTGGTGCTTATAAGTCAGTATGAGACCAAATTGCGGGGTTCTCATTAGGTAATGCTAATAGACCTGGTCAAAAGGTCACAGACACAATAAGTATAGGATAGGACAATATAATACGACAATATAAAGTAGCACAGGTAATTGTAAGAGAGCACAGCTCCTTTTTGCCGGTATAGACACTGGGATACATAGAAGATCGTATAAAACAAATCTCTAAGGCAAAAGTTACAGGTTAAGGGCTTAACCGGCAAGATGGAAAAAAAAATACAGGTACTTGTAGAGGGTGCCTGGTAATTGGTGCTGGTGCACACCATGGAATGGCTCGTGTTTGATGCCTGTGCTGGGGATTAACAGGAAGTACCTCCCCCCAATGGGGCGCGGTAGAATGAGGTGGTAATGAGGGGCAAGGTGCGACAAATTGGGCGCACGGTCTGGAAAGTGCGACAAATTGGGCGGGCACGGTCTGAAGTGCAACAATTAGTTGCACGGCCAGATTATGTGCTCACAACGCTTCCGAGTGTCCATGTCTACAGTTCAACATGTATAGTGTGTAGGCGTCACAATATAAGAGTGTTGTCGAATGGACTGGGGTCCTACTTGAAGAATATGCTTTGTATCAGGGGATGTATATAGCAGAAATGGGGCCACTGAGTGGATACATGTATCCTACCCAGAGATGTGGTGCTGCTGTGCTATGTGTAGGGTCTTACCATCACTAAAGTCAACTTATTTTCTCCTTCTCTGTAGAAAAGGATAGAAGGTAATTAGAAATATATGACATATATAGTCCCAGAACATGGTAACCTACGGCTAACATTCACACTGCCAGAATAGGTCGCATTCAAGCCTCACCACGCCTCACCCCCTCAAAATAATTGACATGCGTAAAAGACCGCATGGCAATTATTTCCTTTAGCCGCGCGGCTTAGCGGCCCGGCGCGCGCCTGGCAATAGAGGGAAATGTTTAGTATCAGGATCAAACGCGCGCCCGGGCCGCCTCAGCTGGGACATGCTGACACAGTGTTCTGTGTCAGCAAGCGGGGCTCCAGAGAGACCCGGAGCGGATCGCAGGCCCGTGAGACACGTGGACATGCGGCTGCGCTCCTCGGCTGTGGATCCCGTCAGGGACCGAGACCCCAGTGCAGGTGAGTGCGAGGCCCACCTGTGGAGTGCACAGCGCTCACTGCACTCTGTGTAGTGAGTGTGCTCTGTGTGTGTGAGTGTGCTCTGTGTGTGTGAGTGTGCTCTGTGTGTGTGAGTGTGCTCTGTGTGTGTGAGTGTGCTCTGTGTGTGTGAGTGTGCTCTGTGTGTGTGAGTGTGTGTGTGTGTGCGCTCTGTGTGTGTGTGTGTATGTGTGCGCTCTGTGTGTGTAGTGAGTGCGCTGTGTGGTGTGTGTGTAGTGAGTGCGCTGTGTGTGTGTGTGTGTAGTGAGTGCGCTCTGTGTGTGTGTGTGTGTGTAGTGAGTGCGCTCTGTGGGTGTGTGTGTGTGTGTAGTGAGTGCGCTCTGTGTGTGTGTGTGTAGTGAGTGCGCTCTGTGTGTGTGTAGTGAGCGTGCTGCTGTGTGTGTGTAGTGAGCGTGCTGCTGTGTGTGTGCGTGTGTGTAGTGAGCGTGCTGCTGTGTGTGTGTAGTGAGCTGTGGCTGCTGTGTGGTGTGCGTGGTGTAGTGAGCGTGCTGCTGTGTGTGTGTAGTTTACGTGCGCTGTGTTGTGTGCGTGTGTGTAGTGGCGTGCTGCTGTGTGTGTGTAGTGAGCGTGCTGCTGGTGTGTGGTCGTGTGTGTAGTGAGCGTGCTCTGTGTGTGTGCGCGTGTGTTAGGTGAGCGTGCTGGCTCTGTGTGTTATGTGTGTGTGTGAGCGTGCTGCTCTGTGGTGGTATGTGGTGTGGTAACGTCCTGCGCTGTGTGTGTATGTGTGTGTGTGAGCGTGCTGCCTGTGTGTGTATGTGTGTGTGTGAGCGGCTGCTCTGTGTGTTTAATGTGTGTGTTGAGCGTGCTGGCTCTGTGTTTGTGTGTGTGTGTGAAGCGTGCCTGCTCTTGTGTGTATTTGTGGGTGTGAGAGCGGGCGCTTCTGTGTGTGTATGTATGTGTGTGTGTGATCGGGCTCTCTGTGTGTGTGCGTGGTGTATGAGCGTGCTGCTGTGTGTGTGTAGTGAGCGTGCTGCTGTGTGTGTGCGTGTGTGTAGTGAGCGTGCTGCTGTGTGTGTGCGCGTGTGTGTAGTGAGCGTGCTGCTCTGTGTGTGTATGTGTGTGTGTGAACGTGCTGCTCTGTGTGTGTATGTGTGTGTGTGAGCGTGCTGCTCTGTGTGTGTATGTGTGTGTGTGAACGTGCTGCTCTGTGTGTGTATGTGTATGGGTAGTGGAGGGAGGGGGGGATTGGATAGGGAGGTATAGCAGTTGAAGTGGGTGTGGGGGAGCGGAGTGGTAGGGGGGGTGGGATGGAGGGGGTGTTTGTAGGTGGGCAGGGTGGTGGGGGTGGGAGGAGGGGGAGGGAGTTGGGTGATGGCGTATTGTGGAGGAGGGTGGGTGATTTGAAAGTAGTGAGTGGGGTGAGAAGGGGGGGGGGCGGACTGGGTAGGGGAGGTTGAGAGGGGGGGTGGAGGCGGGGGGGTGGTGGGGTGGCAGATAAGAGGAGGGGTAGGTTGGGGGGGGGTGGAGATTGAGTTAGGGGGGTTGGTGGAGGGGGGGGAGAGAGGAGTAGGGTGGGGGAGGGGTGGGGGACGGAGGGGTGGGGGGGGGGGGGGAGGGGATATGAAAAGGGGGTTTGGGGGTGTGGATATGGTGGGGTAATGATGAGGGCGGGGGGAGTGGGGACGGTAACATTGGGATAAGGGGTAGTTTTGTATTTGCGGTGGAGGGAGGTGATAGGGATTGACGCACTGTGGAGGGGGGGGTGGGTTGGGTTAGTTAGGTGGGCAGGGTATGGTGGGATGGGGGGCGGTTTTTTTGTCTCTATGCTGCCTTCTGTGTGTGTCATGTGTTGTGTGTGAGCGTGCTGCTCTGTGTGTGTAGGTGTGTGTGTGAGCGTGCTGCTCTGTGTGTGTATGTGTGTGCGTGCTGCTCTGTGTGTGTATGTATGTGTGGTGTGACGTGCTGCTCTGTGTGTGTTGTGTGTGTGTGAGCGTGCTGGCTCTTTGTGTGTAATGTTGTGTGTAAGCGTGCTGCTCTGTGTGTGTATGTGTGAGCGTGCTGCTCTGTGTGTGTATGTGTGTGTGGAGCGTGCTGCTCCATGTGTGTAAGTGTGTGTGTGGCGTGCTGCTCTGTGTGTGTATTTGTTTTGGGTGAGCGTGCTGCCATGGGTGGTTGTATGTGTGTGGGTGAACGTGCTGCTCTGTGTGTGTATGTGTTTGCGTGCGGCTCTGTGTATTGTGAGCGTGCTGCTCTGTGTGTGTATGTGTAGCGGCTGCTCTGTGTGTGTTGTGTTAGCGTGCTGCTCTGTTTGGTAATGTGTAGCGTGCGGCTCGTGTATGTGGTGTGAGCGTGCTGCTCTGTGTGTGTATGTGTGTGTGTGAGCGTGCTGCTCTGTGTGTATGTGTGTGTGTGAGCGTGCTGCTCTGTGTGTGTGTGTATGTGTGTGTGTGAGCGTGCTGCTCTGTGTGTATCTGTGTGTGTAAGCGTGCCTGCTCTGTGGTGTATGTTGAGCGTGCTGCTCTGTGTGTGTAGGTGTGAGCGTGCTGCTCTGTGTGTATCTGTGTGTGTGAGCGTGCTGTCTGTGGTGTATCTGTGTGGGGGGTGTGTAGTGAGCGTGCTGCTCTGTGTGTGTGTGTAGTGAAGCGTGCCTGCTCTGTGTGTGTGGGTGGTGTAGTGAGCGTGCTGCTCTGTGTGTGTGTGTGTGTAGATGAGCGTGCTGCTCTGTGTGTGGTGTGTGTGTAGTGAGCGTGCTGCGCTGTGTGTGTGTGTAGTGAGCGTGCTGGCCTGTGTGTGTGTAGTGAGCGTGCTGCTCTGTGTGTGTGTGTATTGAGCGTGCTGCTCTGTGTGTGTGTGTAGTGAGCGTGCTGCTCTGTGTGTGTGTGTAGTGAGCGTGCTGCCTCCTGTGTGTTGTGTGTAGTGAGCGTGCTGCTCTGTGTGTGTGTGTGTGTAGTGAGCGTGCTGCGCTGTGTGTGTGTGTGTAGTGTGTGCGCTCTGGTTTTTGTGTAGTGCGCGTGCTGCTGTGGTGTGTGTAGTGATCGTGCTGCTGTGGTGTGGTTCGGTGTGTAGTGAGCGTGCTGCTGTGTGGTGTGTAGTGAGCGTGCTGCTGTGTGTGTGCGTGTGTGTAGTGAGCGTGCTGCTGTGTGTGTGTAGTGAGCGTGCTGCTGTGTGTGTGCGTGTGTGTAGTGAGCGTGCTGCTGTGTGTGTGTAGTGAGCGTGCTGCTGTGTGTGTGCGTGTGTGTAGTGAGCGTGCTGCTGTGTGTGTGCGCGTGTGTGTAGTGAGCGTGCTGCTCTGTGTGTGTATGTGTGTGTGTGGTTGAGCGGCGGCTCTGTGGTGTGTATTGTTGTGTTTGTGAAGTGCTGTCTCTGTGTTTGTATGGTGTGTGTTTGAGCGTGCTGCTTCTGGTGTGTTATGTGTGTGTGGTGAGCGTGCTGCTCTGTGTGTGTTATGTGTTTTGTGGAGCGTGCTGGCTCTGTTGTGTGTGTGTGTGTGTGTGAGCGTGCTGCTCTGTGTGTGTATGTGTGTGTGTGAGCGTGCTGCTCTGTGTGTGTATGTATGTGTGTGTGTGAGCGTGCTGCTCTGTGTGTGTGCGTGTGTGTAGTGAGCGTGCTGCTGTGTGTGTGTGTAGTGAGCGTTGCTGCTGTTTTTGTGCGTTTTTGTGTGAGCGTGCGCTGCTGTGTGGTGTGCGCGTGTGTGTAAGTGACGTGCTGCTCGTGTGTGTAAGGTGTGTGTGGTGCACGTTTTGCTCTCTGTTTGTTTATGGTGTGTGTTGTGAAGCGTGCTGCTCTGTGTGTGTATGTGTGTGTGTGACGACCTGCTCTCTGTGTGTGTAATGTGTGTGTGTGAGCGTGCTGCTCTGTTGTGTGTATTTGTGTGTGTGAGCGTGCTGCTCTGTGTGTGTATGTGTGTGTGGAGCGTGCTGCTCTGTGTGTGTATGTGTGTGTGTGAGCGTGCTGCTCTGTGTGTGTATGTGTGTGTGTGAGCGTGCTGCTCTGTGTGTGTATGTGTGTTGGTGTGAGCGTGCTGCTCTGTGTGTGTATGTGTGTGTGTGAGCGTGCTGCTCTGTGTGTGTCTGTAGTGAGCGTGCTGCTCTGTGTGTGTAATGTTTGTGTGAGCGTGCTGCTCTAATGTGTGTATGTGTGTGTGTGAGCGTGCTGCCTGTGTGTGTAATGTGTGTGGTTGAGCGTGCTGCTCTGTGTGTGTCATGTGTGTGTGTGAGCGTGTGCTCTGTTGTGTGTATGTGTGTGCGGTGCTTGCCTGTGTATGTGTGAGCGTGCTGCTCTGTGGTTGTATGTGTGACGTGCTGCTCTGTGTGTGGTATGTGTTGCGTTCTGCTCTGGTGTGTATGTGTGAGCGGCTGCTCTGTGTAATGTGTGTGGAGCGTGGCTGCTCTGTGTGTGTGTGTGTGTGTGCGCGTGTGCTCTGTGTGTATGTGTGTGTGTGAGCGTGCTGCTCTGTGTGTGGTGTGTATTGTGTGTGGTGAGCGTGCTGCTTCTGTGTTATCTGTGTTGTAGCGGCTGCTGCTGGTTGTGTATGTGTGCGCGTGCTGCTCTGTGTGTGTATGTGGAGCGTGCTGCTTCTGTTGTGTCTGGGTGTGTGAGCGTGCTGCTCTGTGGTGTATCTGTGTGTTTGTATGGAGCGTGCTGCTCTGTGTGGGTGTGCTGATTCGTGGTGCTGCTCTGTGTGTGTGTGTGTAGTGAGCGTGCTGCTCTGTGTGTGTGTGTGTGTAGTGAGCGTGCTGCTCTGTGTTTGTGTGTGTGTAGTGAGCGTGCTGCTCTTTGTGTGTGTGTGTGTGTGAGCGTGCTGCTCTGTGTGTGTGTGTAGTGAGCGTGCTGCTGTGTGTGTGGTGTGTCTGAGCTTGCTGCTCGTGTGTGTGTGGTAGTGCGCGTGCTGCTCTGTGTGTGTGTGAGTGAGCGTGCTGCTCTGTGTGTGTGTGTCGTGATCGTGCCTGCTTTTTTCTGTGTGTGTGTGGTGTGTAGTGAGCGTGCTGCTCTGTGTGTGTGTGTGTATGAGCGTGCCTTGCTCTGTGTGGTGTGTGTGTATGAGGTGCTGTCTGTGGTGTGTTTAGTGAGCGTGCTACTTCTGTGTGTGTGGTGGTGGTGTGTCGTGAGCGTGCTGCTCTGTTGTTGTTTGTAGTAGCGTGCTGCTCTGTGTGTGTGTGTGTTAGTTCAGCCTTCTGCTGTGTTGTGGGTGTAGTGAGCGCGCGGTGAAGATGATTTCATGTAATGAAAGCGTCTGTTAAATTATATACAGCTAGAAAGTTTTATATTTTTAGATGTGCGTTCGGGCCGGAGGACCCCCCTGTGCGCTAGCGTCTCGTTATGAACGGACGTCTAGCGTTACTGTTGACGCGGCCTAAGCCTCTATGGAGGAGGAAAAGGCCAGAGTCTTGCGCGATAAAACGCACTGATCCAATATAATTAACAGCAGGACAGATTTCACAGTGGCCACACATTCTTTTTTTTGAAAAAACAAAAAAATGGGATACTCCAAAAACAGAAGGAAAGGAAAGAAGGGTACAATTACATTCCATACTTAGAAAAATCTACATGTTAACTCAATGACCCCATATCTCTGAGCTGGGGCCACTAATAGATAAGAGACAGAGAAGATGCCTCTTGTTAGCCTCACAAGTTTTTAGTCTGTTTATTACTGACTGTGTTGTAAATAGCATTCCTGTTTATACTTGTCTAATTCTGTTATTTTTAAAGGTTTTTAACCCCTTAACGCTCTGCGCCGTAGCTCTACGGCGCAGAGGTACAGGGAATGTATGAAGAGGGCTCACGGGATGAGTCCTCTCATACAAAGGTGGGGGTGCTTGCATATTGCAGCAACCCCCACGCTAATAAACGCGGGCGGTGCTAGCACCGATCCTGGCAGTTAACCTTTCATTGCCGCCATCTTATTACGATCGCGTGCGGGTGCCCGAACGTCATCGGTGGGGCGGTGATCGGTTGCCATGGTAGCCTGGGTCTTCGGTTGGCCCGAGGCTGAAATGGCTTCTGCCGATTCGTTACATGGCCAGTGCTCATTGTAAATGATGAGCTGCAAAATGCCATATATTGCAAGACGAGATTGGGTATATGGTAGGCAGCGACTCTGACTATCTGGGTGTTATGACCTAGATGGTATAGAATATGGGAAAAAAAGAAAACAAAAAAGTTAAAAATTTATAAAATATTAAATCAAATAATCACCCCCTTCACTAGACTGATATAAAAACATAATAAAACATGTAAAATCACAGAACATAGGTATCGCCGCGTCCCAAAATGCCCGATCTATCAAAATATTAAAACGGTACGGCCGGCGGTGACCTCCGAGACGGGAAATGGCGCCAATGTCCGAAATGCGACTTTTACACCTTTTTTATATCATATCATGGTAGGGTCCAGATATGGTCTGTCTGCATCCAATACATATATAAATACGAAAAGAAAAAGAGGGAGCATATGGGCGAGTCAAACAAATTAAATTTTTATTATAATATATACAAAGACACACAGTTTAAAACACCCTTAAAAGGCCCCTATTGGACATACATAAAAAACAAGTCGACAGAGGTAAGGGACTCTTGTATGTGGAAGTGTTTATGTAAAGTGACAGAAATGTGTATAAGGATAACTTATACAGAGAGAGGTCTATTATATATAGGAGACCAGAGAAGATATATAATAAAGTACAATATTAAGATATTATATCGATAATTAGCTATGGTAACGTAGGCCATAGACAAATGGTCTCCATAAGGTCTATGTGGCCAGAGGTTACGCGACAGAAATACTAAAGCACAGTCTGAACACATAGCAGATAAATGGCAATACAAATTTACAATCCAACCTGTGCCGAAAGGAGATGACCCGAGCGTATCGCCTATCAAGTAGGCTCATAAGCCTATTCAAGTAGGCTTCCACATACAAGTCATTTACCTTGGATTGACTTTGTTTTTTATGTATGTCAATAGGAGGCCTCGGGGGGGGGGGGGGGGGGGGGGGGGGGGGGGGGGGGGGGGGGGGGGGGGGGGGGGGTTTCCTTCTTCCCCACCCTCTCCCGGGGGGGGGGGGGGCTTGTTAATGGTGGTTTAAAATGTGTGTCTTTGTATATATTAAATAATAAAAATTAATTTGTTTGACTCTGCACATATGCATCCCTCTTTTTCTTTTCGTATTTATATTTTACACCTTTTTACATCACATAAAAAATGGAATAAAAAATTATCAAAAAGTCGCACAGACCTCAAAATGGTAGCAATGCAAACGTCGGCTCATTTCGCAAAAAATGACCCCTCACACATCTCCGTGCGCCAAAGTATGAAAAAGTTATTAGCTTCGGAAAATGGCAAAAAAATGTTTTTCTTTTTTGTACACATTCGTTTAATTTTTTAAAATGTATTAAAACACAATAAAACCTATATAAATTTGGTATCGCCACGATCGCACCGAACCAAAGAATAAAGTAGGCGTGTTATTTGGAGCGAAGAGTGAAAGTCGTAAAAACTGAGCCCACAAGAACGTGACGCATGTGCGTTTTTTTTTTTCTTTTTCCATTTTTCACATGTTGGAATTTTTTTCAGCTTCGCGTACACGGCATGTTATAAAAATATAACATTACGGGAAAGTAAAATGTTTTTACGCACCAAAATAAGCCCTCACAAGGTTGTACACGGAAAAATGAAAAAGTTATGGATTTTTGAAGGTGGGAGAGCAGAAATGAGCGAAAAACCTGCGTCCTTAAGGGGTTAAGCTCCTTTGATGATCACTGTCCAGTGTGTATAAACCACTATGAACGTTCATGCGTAATATCATGTCTGAAGAAGAGTATTGTCAAAAGCTCACTATCTGGTATCCTGTTAGCCTCAAGGAGCCACTATTAATAATATACAGTAGAGGGCGCCAATGCTTTAAAAGTCACAGCTGAATTCTTGCTCTGTGATGTGTATTTTTAACCCCTTAACGCTCTGCGCCGTAGCTCTACAGCGCAGAGGTACAGGGAATGTATGAAGAGGGCTCACAGGCTGAGTCCTCTTCATACAATGATGGGGGTTGTTGCACCGACCGCGGCTATTAACCCTTTCATTGCCGCCGGCAAAGTCGCCAGCGGCATTTATAAGACGGCGCCGACATCATTATTACGATCGTCGCTCGCCCTAATGTCATCGGGGGGCGGCGATTGGTTGACCCGAGGCTACCTGGCTTCTGCATATTCGTTACAATGAGCTAGTGGCTCATTGTAATGAATGAGCTGCAAAAATGCCATATATTACAATACAGAAGTATTGCAGTATATGGTAGGAGCGATCTGACCATCTAGGGTACATTAACCCTAGATGGTCAGCCCTATAAGGGAACGGGGGATTTGAATTTTTAATTTTATTTTATTTTTTTTTAAACATTTTTTTTGGTTACATATTACCCTAGATGGTCAGATCGCTCCTACATATACTGCAATACTCAGTATTGCATATATGGCATTTTGCAGCTCATGTATTCACATGAGCCACGGCTCATTGTAGAATATGCAGAAGCCGGTAGCCTCGGTCAACGAAGACCCGGGTCTACCATGCAACCAATCGCCCGCCCCCGATACATTAGGGGGAGCGACGTATCGTAATAACATGTCGGCGCCATCTATAAATGCCGCTGGCGACTTTGCGGCAGCAATGAAGGTTAATAGCCGCGGTCGGTGCTGGGTTATTAGCGGTGAGGTTTGCTGCAATTGCAATAACCCCCATCATTGTATGAAGAGGACTCAGCCTGTGAGCCCTCTTCACATTCCCTGTACCTCTGCGCTGTAGAGCTACGGGCAGACGTTAAGGGTTAAAAATACACATCACGAGCAAGAATTCAGCGTACTTTTAAAGCATTGGCGCCCTCTATGTATATATAATAGTGTGCTCCTTGAGCTAACAGGATACCAGATAGTGAGCTTTTGAACAATACCTTCTTCAGACATTATATACGCATGAACGTTCATAGTGTGGTTATCACACTGGACAGGTGATCATCAAGAGAGCTTAACCCCTTAAGGACGCAGGGTTTTTTCGCTCATTTCTGTTCTCTCTCCACCTTCAAAAATCCATAACTTTTTCATTTTCCGTGTACAACCTGTGTGAGGGCTTATTGTGCGTAAAAAATTTTACTTTCCCGTATGTTATATTTTTATACATGCCGTGTACTGCGAAGCTGAAAAAAATTCCAAATGTGAAAAATTGAAAAAAAAAAAACGCACATGCGTCACGTTCTTGTGGGTCGTTTTTACACTTTCACTCTTCCGCGCTCCAATAACACCTTGCACTTCTTGTTTATATCTTTGGTTCGTGTCGATCGGGCGATACCCAATTTAATAAGGTGTTTATTGTTTTTAATACATTTAAAAAATAAACGAAATGTACAAAAAAAGAAAAACATTTTTTTTTTGCCATTTCCGAAGCTAAAACTTTTTCATACTTGGCGCACGAGAGGTGTGAGGGGTCATTTTGCGAAATGAGCCGACTTTTGTTTGCATTGCTAACCATTTTGAGGTCTGTGCGACTTTTGATAATTTTTGATTCCATTTTTTTGTGATTTGAAAAAGGTAAAATTAAAACGACAAG
This sequence comes from Engystomops pustulosus, assembly GCA_019512145.1. Taxonomy (NCBI): domain Eukaryota; kingdom Metazoa; phylum Chordata; class Amphibia; order Anura; family Leptodactylidae; genus Engystomops; species Engystomops pustulosus. The sequence continues at coordinate 85,631 of WNYA01000503.1, read as the reverse complement.
AAAGAGGGATCTCGGTGCGAGTCAAACAATTAATTTTATTATTTATATAGATACAAACACACAGTTTAAACCACCATTAACAAGTCCATAGGACACCAAACAGCCCCAGAGAGGTGGGAATGACTTTGTATGGAGAAGCCCCCCCCCCCCCCCCCCCCCCCCGAGCTCAGACTCATAAAAGTAACCGAAGACTTATGGGCCTTGATAGGATACCTGACTTGATACGGCGATACGCGCGGTCATCTCCTTTCCGCACAGGTTGGGATTGTAAAGTTGTGATTGCCATGTTATCTGCTACTGTGTCAGACTGTGCTTTATGTGATTTCTGTTCCGCAGCTAAACGCCTGGCCACATAGACCCGTTGGAGACCCATTGGTCATGGCCGAACGTTACATAGCTATTAGTCGATATAATCTGTAATATGTACTTATATATTCCTCTTGTCTCCATATATATATAGACCGCTGTTCTGTATTAAGTATCCTTCAACACATCTTGTCGCACTTAGCATAACTACTTCCACTCAGAAGTCCCTACTCTGTCGACGTGGTGTTTTTTATGTATGTCCAAAGTGGACCTTTGTAGGTGTTTTAAACTGTGTGTCTGTTGTATATTTAAAACTAAAAGATTAATTTGTTTGACTCGTCGCACAATGCATCCCTCTTTTTCTTTTCGTATGTTATGATGATGCTATTGGATGTCAGACCGCACCATAGCTGGACCCTACCAGATATATATAATAAAAGGGTAAAAGTCGCATTTCGGACATTTGTGCGCCATTTCCCGTCTCGGAGGTCACCGCCGGCCGTACCGTTTTAATATTTTGATAGATCGGAGCATTTTGGACGCGCGATACCTATGTTCTGTGATTTTACATGTTTTATTATGTTTTTAATATCAGTCTAGTGAAGGGGGTGATTATCCTTGCATTTCCAATATTTGCTATAAATTGTTGTAACTTTTTTGTTTTCTTTTTTTCCCCATAATTCTATACCATCTAGGGTCCATGACACCCAGATAGTCCAGAGTCGCGCCTAACCATATACGGCCCACTGCGGGTCTTGCAATATAATGGCATTGTTTGCAGCTCATTCATTTACAATGATGCACGGCGCATGTAACGAATCGGCAGAAGCCATTTCAGACCTCGGGCCAACGAAGACCCTAGGCTACCATGGCAACCGATCACCGCCCCGCCGATGACTTCGGGTCCCCCCCACACCGCACTGCGATCGTAATAAGATGGGCGGCGAATGAAAGGTTTAACTGCCATGATCGTGCTAGCACCGCCCGCGTTTATTAGCGTGGGTTGGCTGGCAATCTGCAAGCACCCCCACCTTTGTATGAGAGGACTCATCCCGTGAGCCCTCTTCATACATTCCCATGTACCCTCTGCGCCGTAGAGCTACGGCGCAGAGCGTTAAGGGGTTAAAAACGCCTTTAAAAATAACAGAATTAGACAAGTATAAACAGGAATGCTATTTTACAAACATGTCAGTAATAAACAGACTAAAAACTTGTGAGGCTAACAAGAGGCACTTCTCTGTCTCTATCTATTAAGTGGCCAGCTCAGAAAAAAGAAATTTATGGGTTCCATTGAGTTTAACAGTAGATTTTTTTCTAAGGTATGGAAATGTAATTGACCCCATTCTTTCCTTTCCTTCTGTGTTTTGGAGTATCCCATTTTTTTGTTTTTTTACAAAAAAAAAAGCAATGTGTGGCCACTGTGAAATCTGTCCGCTGTTATTATATTGGATCAGTGCGCTTTTATCGCGCAAGACCTGGCCTTTTCCTCCTCCATAGAGGCTTAGGCCGCTGTCAACAGTAACGCTAGAACGCCGTCATAACGAGACAGCTAGCGCACAGGGGGGTCCTCGGCCCGACGCACATCTACGGCCGACGGTGACCTCCGAGATGGGAAATTGCGCCCAAATGTCTGAAATGTGACATTTACACCTTTTTACATCACAATAAAAAATTATCAAAATGTCGCACAGACTTCAAAATGGTAGCAATGAAAACATTGTCTTATTTCGCAAAAAATTACACATCACACAGCTCCGTGCACCAAAATATGAAGATGGCAAAATGTTTTTTTCTTTTTTGTACACATTCGTTTAATTATTGAAAATGTATTAAAACTCCATAAAACCTGTATAAATTTGGTATCACCGGGATCGCACCGAACCAAAGAATAAAGCTGAGGTGTTATTTGGAGCGCACAGTCAAAGTCGTAAAAACTGAGCCCACAAGAACGTGATGCATGTGCGTTTTTTTTTTTCAATTTTTCCACATTTGGAATTTTTTTTTCAGCTTTACAGTACACAGCATGTTAAAATAAATAACATTACGGGAAAGTAAAATTTGTTACGCACAAAATAAGCCCTCACACAGCTCTGTACACGTAAAAATGAAAAAGTTATGGATTTTTGAAGGTGGAGAGCGAGAAATGAGCGAAAAAACCCTGCGTCCTTAAGGGGTTAAGTAAATTCTAATTGAAGCCAATGGGTGGTAATGTTGTTGCTGGACAGATGTACCATCACACCCATATAGTGAACATAAATGCATCGTACTTCAGAGAAAGATGTAATGCTATTGTAGACAGTTGAAAACTAAGTAGTTATTAGGATGCATAGTCCTGTTTTTAAAGTACAGCCTTTACTTTCCCTTACACATCTCAAACTGACATGACAAATCACAAAAAGCTACACCAGTGAGTTTTGGTGTAAATCGCATATTACTCAGACTCACTTTTGACATGTCCATGATTTATTTATAGTTGCATCCCAAAATAGCATGACACATATAAAGCCACAGACAAATTGCTTGCATCCCAAAATAGCATGACACATATAAAGCCACAGACAAATTGCACACACCTTTTGGTGACAAAAGTTACTGGGTGAATTCATTAAAGGGGTTTTCCCACGAAGACAAGATTCTTATATATACTCAGGATAACAAATTTTAATGATTTCACCCCATTAAAACTGTTGCTCACCCAACAGGTTGTGTGAATTTGTCCTGTGGCTTATATTGTCAATTTCTATTTTGGCGTGCCACTATAAAAAACATGTCAAAATTGAGGATCTGAGTAATATGCCTTTACAACCAAAACTCACTGTGTAGCTTTTTTGTGATTTGTCATGTCAGTTTGAGATGTGTAAGGACGTAAAGGCTGTACTTAAAAACAGGACTATGCATCCTAATACTACTTATTTTTCAACTGTCTACAATACATTACATCGTCTGCTGATCGCATGCTTTATGTTCACTATATGGGTGTGATGTACATCTGTCCAGCACAACATTAGCACCCTATGGCTTCATTAGTAAATTACTTAACCCTTAGGACGCAGGGTTTTTTCGCATCATTTCTCGCTCTCCCCACTTCAAAAATCCATAACTTTTTCAGTTTAACGTGTAACAGAGCTGTTGCGAGGCATGTTTTTGTCGTAACAAATTTTACTTTCCGTAATGTTATTTATTTTAACATGCTGTGTACGTAAGCTGAAAAAAAAATTCCAAATGTGGAAAAATTGAAAAAAAACGCACATGCATCACGTTCTTGTGGGCTCATTTACACTTTGACTTTGACGTGCGCTCCAAATACACCTCCCAGCTTTATTATTTGTTCGGTGCGATCCCCGGGTGATACCAAATGTATATCGGTTTTATGGAGTTTTTAATACATTTCAAAATTAAAAACGATGTGTACAAAAAGAAAAAAACATTTTCGTCCATCTTCATATTTGGTGCACGGAAGCTTGTGTGTGTGTAATTTTGTTCGAAATAAAGCAACGGTTTCATGGCTACGCTACATTTTGAGTCGTTGCGACATTTGATAATTTTGTATTTGTGAGGTAAAAGGTATAAAAGTCACTTCGACATTTGGAGCGCCCATTTCCGTCCTCCGAGGTCCACCGTCGGCCGTACCCTAAGGGAACGGGGGTTTGAATTTTTAATTTTTTTTAATTTTTTTTTAAACATTTTTTTGTTCATTTAACCCTAGATGGTCAGATCGCTCCTCCATATACTGCAATACTACAGTGTATTGCATAATATGGCATTTTGCTCAGCTCATTTATTCAATAGCCACTGGCTCATTGTAACGAATATGCAGAAGCAGGTAGCCTCGGTCAAACGAAACCCGGGTACCATGCAACCAATCGCCGCCCGCCCCGATGGATTGGGGGAGCGACGATCGTAATAACAATGTCGGCGCCATCTTATAAATGCCGCTGGCGACTTTGCGCAGCAATGAAAGGGTTAATAGCCGCGGTCGTGTTGGGGTTATTAGCGGTGAGGTTTGGCTGCAATGCAATACCCCCATCTTGTATGAAGAGGACTCATCCTGTGAGCCCTCTTCACATTCTCCTGTATCCTCTGCGCTGTATGAGCTACGGGCATGCGTTAAGGGTTAAATACACATCACGACAAAGAATTCAGCTGTCTTTTAAAGCATTGGCGCCCTCTACTGTATATTAAGAGTGGCTCCTTGAGGCTAACAGGATACCAGATAGTGAGCTTTGTGACAATCACCTCTTCTTCAGACATATATTACGCATGAACGTTCATAGTGGGTTATCAACACTGGACAGTGGATCATCAAGGAGCTAACCCCTAAGGACGCAGGGTTTTTTCGCTCTTTCTGTCTCTCTCCCATCTACCCTTCAAAAATCCATACTTTTTCATTTTTTCCGTGTACAAACCGTGTGAGGGCTTTTTGTGCGTAAAAAAATTTTACTTTCCGTATGTTATATTTTTAACATGCCGTGTACTTGCGAAGCTGAAAAAAAATTCCAAATGTGGAAAAAAATTGAAAAAAAACGCACATGCGTCACGTTCTTGTGGGCTCAGTTTTACGACTTTCCCTCTTCGCTCCAAATGCCACACCGCCTACTTTATATTCTTTGGTTCGTCGATCGTGAACTACAAATTTAGATAAGGTGTTGTATGTGTTTTAATACATTTAAAAAATTAAACGAATGTGTACAACAAAGAAAACATTTTTTGGCCATTTCCCCGAAGCACTTTTTCATACTTGGCGCACGGAAGTGTGAGGGGTCATTTTTGCGAATGAGCCGACGTTTGCATGCACCATTTTGAGGTCTGTGCGACTTTTTGATAATTTTTTACTTCACTTTTCTGTTTGATTATAAAGGTGTAAAATCTAAAGATCGACAAGAAACAAGGGATTGCAAGTGTCGCGGTCAAACAATTAATTTATTATTTAGTATACATAAAGACACACAGTTTAAACCACCATTAAAAAGTCCCATAGTGGACAGACATCAAAAAACAAAGTCAGACAGAGGTAATGACTTGTATGGGAAGCCTACTGTGAATAGGCCTGTATGGACGCACTTGATACGGCGATACGCGTCGGTTCATCTCCTTCTCGGCACAGTTGGGGATTGTAAATTGGATTGCAGTTATATCGCTATGTGTTCAACTGTGGCGTATTGAGTATTTCTTGTTCTGGCAGTATAACGCCTGCCAATAGACCTTATGGAGCCCATGTTGTCATAGCCGTACGTTACATAGCTATTAGTCGAATAATCGTAATATGTACTGTTATTATAGACCGCTCTTGTCTCCTATATATAATAGACCCGTCTGTATAATTACTCAACACATTGTCGTCCACTTAACATAACTACTTCCACCATCACAAGTAAATCCCGTCCTCTGTCGCTGGTTGTTTTTTATGTATGTTCCAATGGAGCTTGGTTAGGTGTTTTAAACTGTGTGTCTGTTGTCATATTATTAAAAGATAAATTAATTTGTTTGGCCTCTCGCCAATGCTCCCTCTTTTTCTTTTCGTATTTAGAGTATTATTGGATGTCAGACGCACCATACGGACCCTACCATGATATGATATAGAAAAGGTGTAAAAGTCGCATTTCGGCGTCTCTTCTCCGATTCACCTATGTTGAGGTTTTGGACGTAAAATTTCAATCTAAGGGAAGGAGGAACCAACCAAACTTTGGCACAGGGCCGTACTCGTCTTAAAAATATTTTGAGAGATCTAGGCGGGCATTTGGGACCGGCGCAGAACGATGTGCGGGGAGGTGGAAGTGTTTAGGCAGGGTGTTATTGCATCTCGACCTGTGAATCGGTGGGGTGGTTTCGGACTTGAACTGGGAAGAGGGGCAAGAAAGGTGGGGGGGAAACGAGGGTTCTTGGGTGGGGGCGATCGCGGGTGCACCCACGATAGGCGGAGACCAGAAGTCGGTACAGTGAACCCTAGACGAGTCAGAGGGCTCCCGACCTCTATACGTGGAAAGACGGCTGGGTGCAGAGAAGGGGGGGGGGCAGGGGGCAGCGCAGGCCAGGCAATGAGGCACTGGCGCTTGAACGAAATGGTCCAAAAAGACAACACGACCGGGGCAAACGACAGGACAACAGGACTAGACAATGGCACTCCTGATCAACCGCCCCCAGATGAAGGTTCGGAGGGCACGCATATATAAAGAGGCGGCGAATGAAAGGGTTAAACGGCCACAGAGTGCTAGAAACGACCATGGTTATTAAGCGGCGGGTGGGGTTTGCGCAGTATGCAACTCTAACCCCATAAGTGGGTAGAAGAAGACGCCTCACAGGTGAGCCCTGCTTCACAAAGGCCCTGTAAGTCGGGCGCCGGTGCTCGCGCAGATCGGTAAGGGTTAAAACTCTTTAAAAATACAGAGTAGACAGAGGTAAACAGGAAATGCATTTACAAACAGGTCAGGTAGAACAGAATAAAAAAAACTTGTGAGGCGTAACAAGGCATCGGCTCTGTCTCATTATCTATTATGGGCCCCACGCAGGATTGGGGTCATGCTTCACTGTAAGTCTTTCGAAGGGCGGGAATGTAATTGGGTACTCCCATTCTTGCCGTCCTTCGGTGTTTGAGTCATGCCCAGGCAGAAATGGTGGCCACGGTGAATCTGTCCTCTGTTAATAATGGATCAGTGCAGTTTATCGCGCAACATGACACAGATGGAAGTTGGGGCACTACAGAGAAGGAGGAGGCCGGGGCTCAACTAAGTAACAGAGTGACGGCACGTGTTCATCAACGATACCGCGAGGCGCACAGGGTAGGAGTTCCTCGGAACGACTGGCACGCCCAGGAATAATCCGCATGGATGGTTAGGGCCGCGCGCAATGCGGTTCCTCTGGAAACGCATGTTGGGTTCGGCCCCGAGGACCGCCCCTGTGCGCTTCGTCGCGATTCCTGCACGACCGTCCTCCGGTACCGTGTGACCATCTTCCGGCGGCCTTAGACCTTTGTACTCATTAAAGGGGGGGTGCACCAGAGGAAAAATGATACCTCTAGGAAACTTAAAAGTCTGGGTTCCCACGCACGCTGATATGTCGGATTAGTGGTTTTGGGTAAGGAACAGTTATACAATTTTAGACTTCTGGATCATCCACCGCAACCACAGGTGCGCGAGAGCACCCTGCTGTCGGTGTTAGAGGTCAGACAAAGTCTGCAGGAGGCGGGACGGCACACGTGCGGTATGTGACCACTGTATGTGAGCTTATCCGTGAAAAATAAAAAACCACAGTCCGGGTGGGGGGGGGCCAAGGACCAGAAGGAATGCAGAAGGGGGGGGCAAAAGTAACGAGGCGGGGGTGTCAAACAGACAACTCGGAAAGCGGCCGCAAAAAAAGAGGGCAAACGCCATGTGGCCGGGGGCGGCCGGAAGTACTTCCAGCCAGTGCACAGACAGCGGGTCCGGGGGCAGTGGTAGCAAAAGAAAATTGGGTAGAGGGGGGAGCAGCACGGTGGGTGTGGGAAAAAATTTTCCATGTGGGTGCAAGCCTCCCGGAATTTCCCGACTCCAGGGGGACAAAACGGTACATTCAACAACACACTCCAGAGAATCCGTGGTTCCTAGTTTACCCGTCCCGGTGTTGACAGTGCGACGCGTCCAAGCTCCGCAAGGGACGATTGCAGCATACATGGGAGGGGACATGCGGAGGATACAAGACACTCCCAGGAGTGACGGTACTGTAGGAGACACCCGGTGTGGACAGGGGGGGCAAAAGAGGCATAGAGTGCAAATAAAGCAATAGTATGAGGTGCACTAGCAGGCGCATCTTTTGCACACCTGGAACAAGGAGGGCTCTAGGACCTATGTGCCGAGGGCTGCCGACGAAGCAGGGGGCGTTGCCCGAACGTAATAACCCGACGGATCCGATAAACCTCGGGGCCGCAGTTAAGTAAACAAAAAAATACCTGACACGTGCTATACTCTATCCTCGTCCTCCACACTAAGATCGTGACTCTGGCGACCTGGCGGACTCTCACCGCCAGCAGGACCACTGGTGGACGTTCTAGGAACTGCCTTAGTGAATCTCCGAAGACCCGAATCCACCGCAGAGACGCCCTGCTTGATCGGTTTTCCCACGAAGACAAGATTCTTATATATACTCAGGATAACAAAATAACACATTATCTAATTCACTGATAGGGGCACATTTACTTGCCCCGTCCCTGGAGTTCCCCGAAAGTGCATTGTCCAACTCCAATTCACTTTTTAGTGGTGCATGTAAGTGCTTGGGCTTGCAACGCAATTTGAGTGTTAAATCCCGCGCTCAGAATCAGTCGGATCGTCCAACGGCACGCCCCCTAATGCGCAACATTTCTTAGGTCGGGGCGCTTGGCTGCCGTTGGACGATCCACTGATCTGAGCGCGGGATTTACACATCAAATTGCGTTGCAACAAGCACTTACATGCACCACTAAAGACATGAATTGGAGTTGGACAATGCACTTTCGGGGAACTCCAGGGACGGCAGTAAATTGCCCCTATCAGTGATTAGATAATGTTTTATTTTGTTATCACGAGTATATATAAAAATCTGGTCTTCGGGGAAAACCCCTTTATGAATTCACCCCAGTACTTTTGTCACCCAACAAGGTGTGTGCAATTTGTCCTGGCTTATATTGTCAGCTATTTTGGGCTATGCAACTATAAAGAAAACATGGTCAAAGTGAGTCCTGAGTAATATGCGATTACAACCAAACCACTGGGGTAGCTTTTTTGTGATTTGTCATGTCAGTTTGAGATGTGTAAGGCAGTAAAGGCTGTACTTAAAACAGGACTATGCTCCTATAACTCTCATTTTTCAACTGTCTACATAGCAATTACAATCTTCTGCTGAAGTGCGTATGCATTTATGTTCACTATATGGGTGTGATGGTACATCTGTCCAGCAACAACATTAGCACACCCATGGCTTCATTAGAATTCACTTAACCCCCTTAAGGACGCGGGTTTTTTCGCTCATTTCTCGCTCCCCCTTCAAAAATACCTAACTTTTTTCAGTTTTAACGTGTACAGAGCTGTGTGGAGGCTATTTTTGTCGTAACAATTTTACTTTCCGTAATGTTATTTATTTTAACATGCTTGTGTAATGAAAGCTGAAAAAAAATTCCAAATGTGGAAAAATTGAAAAAAAACGCACCATGCATCACGTTCTTTTGGGCTCATTTTTTACGACTTTGACGTGTGCGCTCCAAATAACACCTCAGCTTTATTCTTTGTTCGGTGCGATCCCGGTGTACCAATTGTATACAGGGTTTTATGGATTTTTTAATACATTTCAATAATTAAACGATGTGTACAAAAAGAAAAAACATTTTGCCATCTTCATATTTTGGTGCACGGAGCTGTGTGATTTGTAATTTTTTTTTGCGAAATAAGACACGTTTCATTGCTACCATTTTGAGTCTGTGCGACATTTTGATAATTTTTATTGTGATGTAAAAGTATAAAAGAGTCACATTTCGGACATTTGGAGGCGCCATTCCTCCCTCGGAGGTCCCCGGTCGCCGTACCCTATAAGGGAAGGGGGATTTGAATTTTTAATATTTATTTTATTTTTTTTTAAACATTTTTTTGGTACATTTACCCTAGATTGGTCAGATCGCTCCTACATATACTGCAATACTCAGTATTGCATATATGGCATTTTGCAGCTCATCTATTCACAATGAGCCACGGCTCATTGTAGAATATGCAGAAGCCGGTAGCCTCGGTCAACGAAACCCGAGGTCACCATGGCAACCAATCGCCCGCCCCCGATACAATTAGGGGGAGCGACGATCGTAATAACATGTCGGCCCATCTATAAATGCCGCTGGCGACTTTGCGGCAGCAATGAAGGGTTAATAGCCGCGGTCGGTGGCGGGTTATTCAGCGTGAGGGTTTGCTGCATTGCAATACCCCCATCATTGTATGAAGAAGGACTCAGACCTGTGAGCCCTCTTCTACATCCCTGTACCTCTGCGCTGTAGAGCTACGGCGCAGCGTTAGGGGTTAAAATACACATCACGAGCAAGAATTCAGCGTGACTTTTAAAGCATTGGCGCCCTCTACTGTATATATAATAGTGTGCTCCTTGAGCTAACAGGATACCAGATAGTGAGCTTTTGAACAATACCTTCTTCAGACATTAAATTACGCATGAACGTTCATAGTGTGTTATCACACTGGACAGGTGATCATCAAGGACTTAACCCCTTAAGGACGCAGGGTTTTTCGCTCATTTCTGTCTCTCTCCACCTTCAAAAATCCATAACTTTTTCATTTTCCCGTGTACAAACCTGTGTGAGGGCTTATTGTGCGTAAAAAATTTTACTTTCCCGTATGTTATATTTTTATACATGCCGTGTACGCGAAGCTGAAAAAAATTCCAATGTGAAAAATGAAAAAAAAAAAAACGCACATGCCGTCACGTTCTTGTGGGTCGTTTTTACACTTTCCTCTTCTGCGCTGCCAATAACCACCTCCTGCACTTCTTGTTTATATCTTTGGTTCGTGGCGATCGTGGCGATACCCAATTTAATAGGTGTTTATTGTGTTTTAATACATTTAAAAAATTAAACGAAATGTACAAAAAAAGAAAAACATTTTTTTTTGCCATTTCCGAAGCTAAAACTTTTTCATACTTGGCGCACGAGAGGTGTGAGGGGTCAATTTTGCGAAATGAGCCGACTTGTTTGCATTGCTAACCATTTTGAGGTCTGTGCGACTTTTGATAATTTTTTATTCCATTTTGTTTGTGATTTGAAAAAGGTTAAAATTAAAACGACAAGAAAGAGGGATCTACGGTGCGAGTCAAACAATTAATTTTATTATTTATATATATACAAACACACAGTTTAAACCACCATTAAAAAGCCAAGGACACTCAAACAAACCCCCGAGAAGGGTGAAGACTTATGGGAACCCCCCCCCCCCCCCCCCCCCCCCCCCCCGAGCTCCTAACTCTAAAAAGTAACCGTAATGTAGGAAGCCTATTGATGGCAACTACTTGATAGGCGATACGCCGGGTTCATCTCCTTTCGCGCACAGGTTTGGATTGTAAAGTTGTGATTGCATTTATTGCTATGTGTTCAGACTGTGGCTATGTGATTTCTGTTCTCCGGCAGTACACGCTCTGCCACAATAGACCTTTGGAGACCCAGTGGTCTAATGCCTGACTTACCATAGCTAATTAGTCGATATAATCGTAATATGTACTTATTATATTGCCTTCTCTGTCTCCATATATAATAGACCTCTGCTTCTGTATTAAGTATCACTTATACACACTTGTGGCACTTAAGCATAACACTTCCACTACAGCAAGTCCCGTTCTCTGTCGACTGTGTTTTTTATGTATGTTCCAAAGGGCCTTTGTAGGGTGTTTTAAACTGTGTGTCTTTGTCATATATTAAACATAAAAGATTAATTTGTTTGCTCGCGCACAATGCATCCCTTTTTTCTTTTCGTATTTATGATATACTATTGGATGCAGACACGACCATAGCGGACCCTACCATGATATATATAAGACAAAGGGGTAAAGTCGCATTTCGGACATTTGTGCGCCATTTCCCGTCTCGGAGGTCACCGCCGGCCGTACCGTTTTAATATTTTGATAGATCGGAGCATTTTGGACGCGCGATACCTATGTTCTGTGATTTTACATGTTTTATTATGTTTTTAATATCAGTCTAGTGAAGGGGGTGATTATCCTTGCATTTCCAATATTTGCTATAAATTGTTGTAACTTTTTTGTTTTCTTTTTTTCCCCATAATTCTATACCATCTAGGGTCCATGACACCCAGATAGTCCAGAGTCGCGCCTAACCATATACGGCCCACTGCGGGTCTTGCAATATAATGGCATTGTTTGCAGCTCATTCATTTACAATGATGCACGGCGCATGTAACGAATCGGCAGAAGCCATTTCAGACCTCGGGCCAACGAAGACCCTAGGCTACCATGGCAACCGATCACCGCCCCGCCGATGACTTCGGGTCCCCCCCACACCGCACTGCGATCGTAATAAGATGGGCGGCGAATGAAAGGTTTAACTGCCATGATCGTGCTAGCACCGCCCGCGTTTATTAGCGTGGGTTGGCTGGCAATCTGCAAGCACCCCCACCTTTGTATGAGAGGACTCATCCCGTGAGCCCTCTTCATACATTCCCATGTACCCTCTGCGCCGTAGAGCTACGGCGCAGAGCGTTAAGGGGTTAAAAACGCCTTTAAAAATAACAGAATTAGACAAGTATAAACAGGAATGCTATTTTACAAACATGTCAGTAATAAACAGACTAAAAACTTGTGAGGCTAACAAGAGGCACTTCTCTGTCTCTATCTATTAAGTGGCCAGCTCAGAAAAAAGAAATTTATGGGTTCCATTGAGTTTAACAGTAGATTTTTTTCTAAGGTATGGAAATGTAATTGACCCCATTCTTTCCTTTCCTTCTGTGTTTTGGAGTATCCCATTTTTTTGTTTTTTTACAAAAAAAAAAGCAATGTGTGGCCACTGTGAAATCTGTCCGCTGTTATTATATTGGATCAGTGCGCTTTTATCGCGCAAGACCTGGCCTTTTCCTCCTCCATAGAGGCTTAGGCCGCTGTCAACAGTAACGCTAGAACGCCGTCATAACGAGACAGCTAGCGCACAGGGGGGTCCTCGGCCCGACGCACATCGGAAGCCAGCACCAATGCTCCAAAAAAAGGATTTTGTGCAACAAAAATGACACTTGTTAAATACCTGTGCAAGCTGTGTAATCGCCGAAAATGGCGCTCTGTCCAACGAAAGTGTGCACCACGACCCTTAATAAATGAGCCACTTTCAGTCCTGGTGTTTACAATTTGGTTGTCCCTGGATATGGCCGTAAATCTTTTGACTATGGTCAGATTCTTCTCATGAGTAGCTTCTCTTGCCTGCACACTGCAGTTC
>WNYA01000503.1:0-72290 GCA_019512145.1 Engystomops pustulosus | reverse complement strand
CGACACAGTACTTCCTGACTGCCTGCAACACGTAGTGTGCAGAGACTTACTCTACAAGTCACGACAGATGCTTTTATCAGGCAGGCCGGACTGTGTGTTTTATAGATAAGTGAGTTAGAGAGCTGAGAGTGTCATGTGGTTTATATTCATCTCATGGATCTCATCATCTCTCTATGATCTGTTAGTGTCAGATACTAGTAGAATGTTCAGAAGCTAAATATAGGTGTAGATGAACCCAAAACCAAGATTATTTAAGTACATGTCAGCACACAGCATCTACAACACTAGATGGATCATAACATATGTGCTTGAGAGTCCCGGCCCTCTGGAATTCTTTAACCCTAACGACCTGGCCCTTTTTTTTCTCATTTCCATTTTCCTCCCCCACCTTCAAAACATATAACTTTTATTATTTACCACGTAAAGAGCTCTGTAGCGTTGTTTCTGCACTAACAATGGCACTTATAGTGATAGTATTTTTTATTCCATGACATGCCTGGGAAGCCGGGAACAATTCCAAATGCAGTGAAAATTGGTGAAAAAAACGCATTGCGCCATTCTTGTGGGCGTGAATTTACGGCTTTCACTTTGTGCCCCAAATGATGTCATTTATTCTTTTAGGGCAGGGGCAATCACGGGGATAAAAATTTGTATAGCTTTATAATGTTTTCAGCATTTGCAAAAATTAAACCATACAAAAATGTTGTAGGGGATTTTGCCATCTTTTGGCGCTAATAACTTTTTTACTTTGGGTACGGTTCTTGGGGCAGTGTCATTTTTGCAACTTTTGATGATGTTTCAATGCTACCATTTTTGGACTGTGAACCTTTGATCACTTTTTATGGTTTTTTTAATATTTTTCAAAATAGCAAAAAAGCTGTTTTTTAACTCTCGGGCGCTATTTTCATACAGGGTTTTAAAAGCAGTGAAAAACCGTTTTATTGTTTTGATAGATGGAGCATTTGCGGTGCTGCGGCGATACCTAATGTATTATTATTTTTACTATTTATTTATGTTTATTCAGTTCTAGGGAAGAGGGGTTGATTTGATCTTTTTATGGAGTTTTTAATCATAATTTTTACTTTATATTTTTCAGACCCCCTAAGGCAGTGTTCCCCAACCTTTGTATTGGGAACCAGCGTGCAAGCACAATTTTTTTTGCAGGGTCCAGCCTAGTAACCCTCATGTGTGTCCAGAAAATACCCCAATATAACACAACCCATATAATTTCTGCAGCCCCCAGGTCTAGAATGCACCATTCCCGCATAAGCCTCTCCATGCACCCGACGCAGCCGTACTATTAAGGGCGCACTTCAGGAATGGTTAACTGACCTGTTGGGATGATAGGAGCAAAAACAGCATAAAAGAGTAAGATTGCAAAAAAAAAGGGTTAACCCTTACCGACATGTGACGTAGTATTACGTCACATGCCAGGTTGCAGCAAAGGCTTACCGGTAACACCTGCTGATCAGCTTTGCCAGTGTCTTTACAAATGACGCGTGCATGGGCGCCGCCATCTTTCTGAGGATCGTCGCTCCCAAAAATGGCACTTTTTGCCATTTAAAAAAAAAAACTTATAAAAAGTGTTTTAAAAGGTCGCACAGTCTATAAAATGAAACATTGTAAATGTCATCAAAAATCGCAAAAAACTACACCACCCACAGCGCCATACACCAAAGTATAAAAAAGTAATAGCACCCAGAAGATGGCCAATCCCCCAAAAAATTGTACAGGAGGATTCATTTTTTTAAATGTATGAAAACATTATAAAAACCTAGATAAATTTGTTATTCCCCGTATTGCACCGACTCAAAGAAAAGTAGACATGTCATTTGGGGCGTACAGTGAAAATCCAAGCCCACAAGAAAACGGCCAATGCGTTCTTTACCAATTTCACTGCATATTGTGGAATTTTTTGTCCAGCTTCCCAGTAACGGCATGGAATATTAAATACCACATTTTGAAGGTAATTGTTACGCAGAAAATAAGCCGTCACACCGCTCTGTACAGGGCAAAAAAAAAAGTTAACAGATTTTGAGGTGGAGAGTGAGGAGAGGAAAAATGAAACCGCAAAAACTGAAAAAAGGCTGCGGCTGGGAAGGGTTTTAATTATTTTATTGTGTAGACATACTAGGGACTAAAAATTTAGAAACTTCTTTCATGGGAAAACCCCACTTTAAAACTGGATTTTTTTAAATTAAATGAAACAAGCATTGGGGGTTATTATCATTAGACCAGCCTCTTGGACTATCATTCTATGCTATCACAATGATTTAAAGTGTTGTACTTATAAAAGTTCTTATGGTCTATTTTGTCTGTGATTTTTTTCAAAAATTCCCACAAAACACTCAACAGTATAAAAATTCTCAGACATAGACCAGGATGGGACTAGGAGACTTTCTATGAGACTTTTTGCAAAAGTCATGAATCTGGGTTTGAACAGTGTGCACTTGTAGAAGTTGTATGTTTAGGCCACATGATGAAGAGGGTGTATATAGTCCTGTGAGCTTTTTAGCAGTGAAAAGTCTAAAAAAATCCTCAATGTGACACATTGAGAATTTCTTCGCCAAAAAAGCCCAGGAAAACCACTGAGTAAATAACCCCCATTATATAAAGTAGTAGTAAAGCCCTGAATTCTGGCCATAGCTAGAGGATTGGGACACCACAATTTGTTGTTCCTATAGGCAAGAAAACATAGCACCCCACTCCAATTCTTAATGATACCCTTGGTAGACAAGTTAAAGGGAAAGTTTCACAGGGCTCCATCCATGGAAACAAATTAAAATACAAATTGACTCTCCATATAACATCTGTGACTCTGAGATGTCAGCTGAGCATGTCACACTACAAGGGGTTGTAATAGTAATTATACACTCTATAGCACAACTACAAAAGATACAAATGCCACCCAGGAATGAAAATACCACAGTACAGAAACCAAGTACTGCATTCAGAAGTAACTGATAAAAGACCAGACCAAGTAATAAATATACAGGCTTGAGAGACATTAACCCTTTTTAAGATGCAGACAGTTTATAGCTTAAAGTGGAACCGTGCATTCTGGGGAATCATTCCTCAAAAATTTTACCTCTCATTTCGTACCTTTTGGCCCATAGCAACCATGGCTTTCAGCTATGAAAAAAACTAAAATCAGGGTCTAGCTGTCTCTGTGACATCATCACAGCACGTGCCACTGACCAAGTGACCGAGTGCCTGAAAGACATCTGAGGAGTCACTGACAAAGGCTGATAGCAAGGGAGTCTGCAGAAATAGAAGAGGAAGGAGCAAGATTCAGGAAACTAATCAATAAGCAGTATGACTTGAAATCACATTGCCCTACAACATATCAAAAGGTTTTTAAAATTACAGTTACTCTTTAACCCCTTAAGGACGCAGCCATTTGTGTTTAGGCTCATTTGGATTCGATTGAGTCGCTCGCTTTATATGGGCTATAACTTCTGAACTCTGTTACTTATCAAAACGTCTGAGAGTGTGTTTCATCATATGTTGTACTTCATTTAGTGGGAAATTTAGGCTGTTAAGTTTTGTGTTATTTACACAAAAAAGAAAAAAATTTGAATTTTTTGAAAAATTTTCCATTTTTGAAATTCGATCATCGCGTTTTCAGGTAGAGAGAGTACCACCATCTAAATAACTTGCTGAATAACATTGTCCCATATGTCGACTTACATTTTCTTAATTTTATAAATGTTCTGGATAATTTATTTTGATGTCATGTGGTATACAAATAGTTATCGATTTTCTGTTGTTTTCAGAATTACTATTTGGGGTAAATACTCTTTTGAATGAAATTTACATATTAGCATTAAAAACCACCCATATAACCAACAAGATTTTCAAATCTGCACCCTCAAGCTATCAGAACAGCTTTTAGGAAGGTATGTTAACCCTTGAGATCCTCATAGTAGTTGAATCAAATGGGGTGAAATTTGGAATGATCAATTTTTGTTATTGGGGCCATGTAAGTGGGTTTTTTTTGCGGGACGAGATGCTTTTTCCAGTTTTATCATGTGGGGTTGGTATCCCTATTGTTGAAAATTTAGGAACTTTTTTTGAGGTAACGAGTAGAAAGATCAATTCTGTACTGGAGTTTTTTTACCTTTTTTTTCGTTGTTCACCGTATTGCCTAATAATCAGTTATTTATTCTATGGGTCGATTACGATACGGCGGGATACCAGACTTGAATATTTTTTTCTTATGTTTTACAATCATAAAAACCCTAATGTGGGGGAAATCTATCATTTTTGCATCGCCATCTTCGAAGTGCATAACTTTATTACTTTTGGCTACAGAGTTGGTTGATTGCTTGTTTTTTGGGAAGTGTTGTTACTTTGCAACAGTACATTTGGAGTACATATGTTTTGTTGATAACTTTTTATTGCATTTGTGTGGGTTCCAATGGTTAAAAATCATAAATGTGTGGGTTCTAAAGTTTTTTTTTTTATGGTGTTCATGTACGGGTTCAATATTATTTAATTTATTATACGATTGTTGCGGATGCGGTGATACTATATATGTGGGGTTGTGTTATGATTGACTTTTTGCGCGTTTTAAGTCTTTATATGTTTTGGGCTTAGGGGCATTTTATAAAACCTATTTTTTTATTGAATAACATTTTTTTCACTTGTTCCACCATGGAAATAACAAGCAATCATCTGATTGTTTGTTCATGATAATACTCTGTAATACTGATGTATTGCAGGTATATTCAGTGTTAGAATAATGACAGCATAGGCTGACCCTGTGCCTTTAAAGATGATCGTCAGAGCCGCCATTACTGGACAGGCTGCAGGCCTCTGGGGTCCCGATCAGACCCCAGAGATGCCATAGCAATGATCGGCGCCCCATGAAATGGTGTGCGGTGGGCCAATCGTGGTGGATGGAAAGACCCCCCCAAGGCAAGTTAAATGTCACGCCGCGCTGACCGGGCATTTAATGGTTAAACACCCGCGATCGGAGCCACTCCGTCTACGGGTGTTACCCAGGATGTCAGCAGTAGTTACCGCTGACATCCGTTAGTACTCCGATGCCGGCTCGGCTCCTGTGACAGAGCCGAACCGGCATCGTTCCGCGTGTCGCTCTATGGCGCTGAGTATATTTGAGGACCTAGCGCAGTGAGCTATGGCGGCGGAGCGCTAAGGGTTAAAGAACTTAGTCCCAGTAATGGCTAGCCCCCTACATCTTAAAAATATAACTTCTGGACCCAGATGTGTCTACTGCTTTCCCTACCCACCATACCCACTACCCTTTCTGTTCACCCTTTGTTGTTGTGTCCCCATGTGTTCGCACTTTGTTAATTGCGTTATGTTTTGTTCCTTTATGGATTTTCACAGTGTTTGATTTGCCTGTTCCAATACATTTAATATCATAATGCACTTAATTCTGGCAATCTAAAACATTCGACATAATGGAACCCTTATACTTGATATGATTGTCATAACCTACTTAATTGTCCATATGCAACCAAATAAATTGTTATTAAACCTAAAGACTTAGTTCACATTTTTGTATCTGATATGCATCAATTTTGGTATATAACTTTTGAACACTTTAACTCACCCCAAAGTGATTTTGAATATTTTACTAAAAACAATTCCCACATGTCTACTGTATGTTTTCAAATTCTCTATCTGGATATTTAATTTGACGTCAATTAACTACAAATCGAACACGGCTTTCTGTATTTTAAGAGATTTGGGGATCTTTTGTTTTTAATGAGCGTCGAAATACATAATATTAGAAACCCCCTATGAAACTCCATTTTCAAATCTGCACCCCCAAACTGTCAGAAACTGCTTTTGGAAAGTTTGTTAGCCCTATGAGATCTAATAGTAGCAAAAACAATGAAGGTGAAATTTTGAATCCAATTTTGACATTATAAATAATTTAGCCCTAAAATGTACACATTCACAAAGATAAAAGAGAAAACCCATCTAAAATTGTTTAATTGTTAATTTGAAATTTGCATTCTTCTGAAATTTTGACGGCCACACTCATATGTGGAGTTACTTGTTGTATGGCGCTCATGGGGCCCAGAGGAGAAGGAGGGCCATGTATTAGCAAGTTTTCCCGCAGAATTTAGTGGTTTAAGTTGGGTTCATGGGTGCACTTTTGTGAGCTATAGAATACTTGTTTTTCCGTTACTGTTGCTATCTGCAGGGTTTTTGTGGGATTAGATTAATTTTATCAGCATATTATTGGGGTGGCTATGACCTATTGCGTAAAAGTATTAACTTTTTTTGAGGTGGGGCGTTTTTTAGAAAAAATAACAATTCTGTGATTAATTTTTTTTTTGGTGTTCACTATATACCCTAAGTAACATGTTTCTTCTTCTATGGGTCAAGTTGTGATTACGGCCATTTTTGCTTATGTAACTAATTTTGTAGAATAAAACAAATGCAAGAAAAAAATCTAATTTTGATCTCCATTTTCCAAGTGGCAAAACATTTCATTTTTGAGATATAGAGTGGTTGTAGAGCTTGTTTGCAGAAACATGGTGCACTTTACTACAATTTTGTAACCACTGTACTGTAATATTTCAACGCTTATCATGGGAGACTTTAATATTTCCTATAACACCCTCACCCTCCCCTTCAGCCTCTCACTTTTATCACTAACTTCTCTCTAGGACTCTACAACTCTTGATCTCTACTCAGGGAACAGGAGGGGAAACATCCTAGACCTGTCTTTGCTCAACCTTCCCAGTCTCTGACTTCTGCCTCACTGAAACTTTGCAGTTATCACTATCCCCCCATCCCTCTCTATCCTGTCCTAACCTGGTACTAACATTATAATCACAACCTAAAAAGTGCTCTGGATGTAGGTGAACTCCGTCGCAACCTTGGCAAACGCCCCAAACCCAAACTTTCTGCACTTCAAATTCATGCTTAGAATTTACAACACCCTCCATCTCGCCCAAACAGGTCTATTTTACTAATCTTAATATCCTCTGTCTCAAACAGTCCTAAAAGGCTCTTCGATACTCTTCGATTCCTACTAAACTCCCAAGGTGCAGCTCCTGTTACAAACTTGGGGCTGATCTAGCCACTACTTTAAAGATAAAAACTGACTGCATTCAGCAGGAAATCATATCCCAATTCATCAACTTCCCTTCTCCCCTCTTCCTTTGAAAAAGTCACAGTGGAAGAAAGTGTCCAGGCTCCTCTCCTTGGCTCGCCCCACTACCTGCACTAGTGACCCCATCCCCTCACATCTGTACAGTCCTGTCCCCAGTGGTAATTTCCCATACTCACTTAAATCTTCAGTTTCTCTTCATGGTGTCATCCCCTTCCTTCAAGCATGCTGTTGTCACCCCATTACTAAAGAAGCTTCCATAGCTAGCACACCACAGTCTCTATCTCCCTTTCATCTCAAAAACTCCTGGAACGCCTGGTTTTATTCTGGACCTAACGCTATCTCTCAGCTAACTCCCTCTTGAGCCCTACAATATGGTTTCCGCTCTATGCATTTGACTGAAATGCTCTTTCTAAAGTCTCCAATGATCTTCTCAATGCTAAATCCAAAGGGCACTATTCTCTCCTGTTCCTCTGATCTCAGTGTTGAATTGTGACCACCAGCTCCTCTCAGGATGCTTCGCTCTTACATTGGCATGAAGGACAATGCACTCTCTTGGTTTTCATCATATCTCTAACCGCACATTCAGCGCCTCCTTCTCTGGATCTCTCTCTTCTATTCTTACTCTCACTGTTGGGGTTTCAGGGCTCAGTCCTAGGTCTCTTTCTTTCCCTCTATTCTGCCCCCCATTAGGACAAACCATCAGCAGATTTAGTTTCACGTATGATCCTATGCTGATGATACCCAGCTTATACTGCATACTTGTAATATCACTCCTGCATTACGCAGAAACCAAGTGACTCTCTCTCTCGCTGTCTCTAAAATATGTGCTCTCTCTTCTTGAAACTTAATCCTTCAAAACGGAATTCCTTGCCTTCTCCGCCGTCTACTAATATGACACCTCTAAGTCACTCGCCCATTTTGTCTGTGACTTGTCATTCACTAACCACAGGCAGCAGGCTTGCGTCTTGGGGTTGTGCTGGACTATGACCGACTCATTCCTCATCACCCATTATATTTGGACACATCACTACACTATAACACCTTATTCACCAGTTTTCACTCGAATCTCACTACCCTCTGCTAAGCTAAGATTTTCTACCGGCGTCCAAGACTTGCGGCCCATTCCTCCCCTTGTTTTTTCCCACCCACAACAGGAAAGAAATCACCCACCTCATCTTATGGGCACTCTTACGAACCCTTCTTTATCTGTGCCGCCATAATACTTTCTGTTCACCGGTCCGGCCAGAACCCTCACTCGTGCCCACACGACTTAAACATTGTGCTGATGATTACCAACAAAATCCGCGACCCGGTTATAATACTTTGTGTAAACACAAACTACAATTAAGTGCGATTAAGGATTTGTCCTACCCTTTCATTTTGTGCATTCTTTTTTTTTCTCCCCCTCCCCACATCTTCCCTAACCAGACAAACAGCTTTGGCTTCTTTCGCAGCTTTCCGGGAACCAGGCCCCTTCATAGGCATGGAAACACATGAACGCCTCTCCCCACGCCTGCACTGTTGAGCGAGAACAACACACATATCATTTCAACGATCCCGGTACACCACTAATGATACACAGAGCTTATGACATAATCTTACCCATCAGACTGGAGAGTCCACCAGACAAGTTGAACTTGTCCACACACATAACCGCCATTGTGTGCAATTCACATTTAAAGATTCGAGGAGCCTCACTCAGATTCTTCTCATGAGTAGCTTCTCTTGCCTGCACACTGCAGTTCTGACACAGGTACTTCCTGACTGAGTTAGAAGAGCTGAGAGTGTCATTGTGTTTTATATTCATCTCATGGATCTCATCATCTCTCATCTATGATCTGATCTAGTGTCAGATACTAGTAGAATGTTCAGAAGCTAAATATAGGTGTAGATGAACCCAAAACCAAGATTATTTAAGTACATTGTCAGCACACAGCATCTCACAGCACTAGATGGATCATAACATATGTGCTTAGAGAGTCCCGGCCCTCTGGAATTCTTTAACCCCTTAACGACCTGGCCCTTTTTTTTTTCTCATTTCCATTTTTCACTCCCCACCTTCATATGTGCTTAGAGAGTCCCGGCCCTCTGGAATTCTTTAACCCCTTAATGATCTGGCCCTTTTTTTTTTCTCATTTCCATTTTTCACTCCCCACCTTCAAAAATCTATAACTTTTTTATTTTTACACGTAAAGAGCTCTGTTAGCGCTTGTTTTCTGCAATACGAATGGCACTTTTAAAGAGCTCTGTTAGCGCTTGTTTTCTGCAATACGAATGGCACTTTATAGTGATAGTATTTTTTATTCCATGACATGCACTGGGAAGCGGGAAAAAATTCCAAATGCAGTGAAAATGGTGAAAAAACGCATTTGCGCCATTTTCTTGTGGGCTTGAATTTTACGGCTTTCACTTTGTGCCCCAAATGACATGTCTACTTTATTCTTTAGGGCAGGGCAATCACGGGGATAACAAATTTGTATAGCTTTTATAATGTTTTCAAACATTTGCAAAAATTAAAACCTATACAAAAATGTTGTGGGGGATTTTGCCATCTTTTGGCGCTAATAACTTTTTTATACTTTGGTGTACGGTGCTTGGGGCAGTGTCATTTTTTGCAACTTTTGATGATGTTTTCAATGCGCGGGAAAAAATTCCAAATGCAGTGAAAATGGTGAAAAAACGCATTTGCGCCATTTTCTTGTGGGC
This sequence comes from Engystomops pustulosus, assembly GCA_019512145.1. NCBI lineage: Eukaryota > Metazoa > Chordata > Amphibia > Anura > Leptodactylidae > Engystomops > Engystomops pustulosus. The sequence continues at coordinate 62,485 of WNYA01000503.1, read as the reverse complement.
TTGAATTTTACGGCTTTCACTTTGTGCCCCAAATGACATGTCTACTTTATTCTTTAGGGCAGGGCAATCACGGGGATAACAAATTTGTATAGCTTTTATAATGTTTTCATACATTTGCAAAAATTAAAACCTATACAAAAATGTTGTAGGGGATTTTGCCATCTTTTGGCGCTAATAACTTTTTTATACTTTGGTGTACGGTTCTTGGGGCAGTGTCATTTTTTGCAACTTTTGATGATGTTTTCAATGCTACCATTTTTTGGACTGTGCAACCTTCTGATCACTTTTTATTGAGTTTTTAATATTTTTCAAAATAGCAAAAAATGCTGTTTTTAACTTCGGGCGCTATTTTCCATTACAGGGTTAAACGCAGTGAAAAACCGTTATTGTATTTTGATAGATCGGGCATTTTCGGCTGCGGCGATACCTAATGTATTTATTATTTTTACTATTTATTTATGTTTATATCAGTTCTAGGGAAAGAGGGGTTTTTTACTATTTATTTATGTTTATATCAGTTCTAGGGAAAGAGGGGTGATTTGATCTTTTAGGGGTTTTTTTATCATATATTTTTACTTTTACTATTTTTCAGACCCCCTAAGGCAGTGTTCCCCAACCTTTTTGTATCTGGGAACCAGCTGCAAGCAAAATTTTTTTGCAGGGTCCAGCCTGAGTAACCCTCATGTGTGTCCCAGAAATACCCCCAATATAACCACAACCCATATAATTTTCTGCAGCCCCCAGGTCTAGAATGCACCATTTCCCGCATAAGCCCTCTCCATGCACCCGACGCACGCCGTACTATTAAGGCGCACTTCAGGAAATGGTTAACTGACCTGTCTAGGGAGTGATAGGAGCAAAAACAGCAATAAAACTGAGTAAGATTGCAAAAAAAGAGGTTTAACCCCTTACCGACATGTGACGTAGTATTACGTCACATGCCAGGTTGCAGCAAAGGCTTACCGGTAACACCCTGCTGATCAGCTTTGCCAGTGTCTTTAAAATGATGGCGGTGCATGGGCGCCGCCATCTTTCTGAGGATCGTCGCTCCCCAAAAATGGCACTTTTTGCCATTTAAAAAAAAAAAAGCCTTTTAGCTGGCACCTGGCATGTACGTAATACTACGTCACATGTCGGTAAGGGGTTAACCCTTTTTGCAATCTTACTCTTTTATTGCTGTTTTTGCTCTATCATCCCAGACAGGTCAGTTAACCATTCCTGAAGTGCGCCCTTAATAGTACGGCGTGCGTCGGGTGCATGGAGAGGGCTTATGCGGGAAATGGTGCATTCTAGACCTGGGGGCTGCAGAAATTATATGGGTTGTGTTATATTGGGGGTATTTCTGGGACACACATGAGGGTTACTAGGCTGGACCCTGCAAAAAAAATTTGCTTGCAGCTGGTTCCCAATACAAACGGTTGGGGAACACTGCCTTAGGGGGTCTGAAAAATAGTAAAAGTAAAAATTATGATTAAAAACCCATAAAAGATCAAATCACCCCTCTTTCCCTAGAACTGAATAAACATAAATAAATAGTAAAAATAATAATACATTAGGTATCGCCGCAGCAGCGAAATGCCCGATCTATCAATAAAATAACGGTTTTTCACTGCTTTTAACCCTGTATGGAAAATAGCGCCGCCGAGGTTAAAAAACAGCTTTTTTGCTATTTTGAAAAAATATTAAAAAAACCATAAAAAGTGATCAGAAGGTTGCACAGTCCAAAAATGGTAGCATTGAAACATCATCAAAAGTTGCAAAAAATGACACTGCCCCCAAGAACCGTACACCAAGAGTAAAAAAGTTATTAGCGCCAAAAGATGGCAAAATCCCCTACAACATTTTTGTATGGTTTAATTTTTGCAAATGTTGAAAACATTAAAAGCTATACAAATTTGTTATCCCCGTGATTGCCCTGCCCAAAAGAATAAGTAGACAGTCATTTGGGGCACAAAGTGAAGCCGTAAAATTCAGCCCACAAGAATGCGCAATGCGTTTTTTTCACCAATTTTCACTGCATTTGGAATTTTCCCGCTTCCCAGTGCATGTCATGGAATAAAAAAATACTATCACATAAAGTGCCATTCGTTATGCAGAAAACAACGCTAACAGAGCTCTTTACGGGTAAAAAAAAAAGTTATATTTTTGAAGGTGGGGGAGAAATGGAAATGAGAAAAAAAAGGGCCAGGTCGTTAAGGGTTTAAAGAATTCCAGAGGGCCGGGGACTCTAAGCACATATGTTATGATCCATCTAGTGCTTGAGATGCTGTGTGCTGACATGTACTTAAATAATCTTGGTTTTGGGTTCATCTACACCTATATTTAGCTTCTGAACATTCTACTAGTATCTGACACTATACAGATCATAGATGAGATGATGAGATCCATGAGATGAATATAAACCAATGACACTCTCAGCTCTCTAACTCACTTATCTATAAAACACACAGTCGGCCTGCTATAAAAACATCTGTCGTGCTTGTAGAGTAGTCTCTGCACACTACGTTTGCAGGCAGTCAGGAAGTACCTGTGTCGGACTGCAGTGTGCGGCAAAGAAGCTACCAGGAGAAGAATCTGCCATAGTCAAAAGATTACGGCCATATCCAGGGACAACCAAATGTAACCACCAGGACTGAGTGCTCATGTTAAGGGTCGTGGTGCACACTTCGTTTGGACAAGCGCCTTTCGGCGATTACACAGCTTCACAGGTATTTAACAAGTGTCATTTTGGTTGCAACAAATCCTTTTTTTTGGAGCATTGGTGCGGGCTTCCATGCGCACATTCAGGTGGGGCTGGCGCCGTGGACGATCCACTGATCTGAGCGCGGGATTTACACATCAAATTGCGTTGCAACAAGCACTTCATCACCACTAAAAAGTGAATTGGAGTTGGACAATGCACTTTCGGGGAACTCCAGGGCGGCAGTAATGTGCCCCTATCAGTGATTAGATAATGTGTTATTTTGTTATCACGAGTATATATAAAAATCTGGTCTTCGGGGAAAACCCCTTTATGAATTCACCCCAGTACTTTTGTCACCCAACAAGGTGTTTGCAATTTGTCCTGGCTTATATGTTCAGCTATTTTGGGCTATGCAACTATAAAAAAAACATGGTCAAAGTGAGTCTGAGTAATATGCGATTACAACCAAACCACTGGGGTAGCTTTTTTGTGATTTGTCATGTCAGTTTGAGATGTGTAAGGCAGTAAAGGCTGTACTTAAAACAGGACTATGCTCCTAATAACTCTCATTTTTCAACTGTCTACATAGCAATTACATCTTCTCTGAAGTCGCTATGCTTTATGTTCACTATATGGGTGTGATGGTACATCTGTCCAGCAACAACATAGCACACCCATGGCTTCATTAGAATTCATTAACCCCTTAAGGACGCAGGGTTTTTTCGCTCATTTCTCGCTCCCCCTTCAAAAATCTAACTTTTTTCAGTTTTATCGTGTACAAGCTGTGTGGGGCTATTTTTGTCGTAACAAATTTTACTTTCCGTAATGTTATTTATTTTAACATGCTGTGTAATGAAAGCTGAAAAAAAATCCAAATGTGGAAAAATTGAAAAAAAACGCACCATGCATCACGTTCTTGGGCTCATTTTTATTACTGACTTTGACGGTGCGCTCCAAATAACACCTCAGCTTTATTCTTTGGTTCGGTGCGATCCCGGTGTACCAATTTATACAGGTTTTATGGAGTTTTTTAATACATTTTCAATAATTAAACGATGTGTACCAAAAAGAAAAAAACATTTTGCCATCTTCATATTTGGTGCACGGAGCTGTGTGATTGTAATTTTTTTGCGAAATAAAACGTTTCATTGCTACCATTTTGAGTCTGTGCGACATTTTGATAATTTTTATTGTGATGTAAAAGTATAAAAGAGTCACATTTCGGACATTTGGAGGCCCATTCCTCCCTCGGAGGTCCCCGGTCGCCGTACCCTAAAGGGAAGGGGGAATTTGAATTTTTAATTTTATTTTATTTTTTTTTAAACATTTTTTTTGGTTACTATTACCCTAGATTGGTCAGATCGCTCCTACCATATACTGCAATACTCAGTATTGCATATATGGCATTTTGCAGCTCATTATTCACATGAGCCACGGCTCATTGTAGAATATGCAGAAGCCAGGTAGCCTCGGTCAACGAAACCCGAGGTCTACCATGGCACCAATCGCCGCCCCCGATACAATTAGGGGGAGCGACGTATCGTAATAACATGTCGGCCCATCTATAAATGCCGCTGGCGACTTTGCGGCAGCAATGAAGGGTTAATAGCCGCGGTCGGTGGTCTGGGTTATTCAGCGGTGAGGGTTTGCCTGCAATTGCAATAACCCCCATCATTGTATGAAGAGACTCAGCCTGTGAGCCCTCTTCACATCCCTGTACCTCTGCGCTGTAGAGCTACGGCGCAGATCGTTAGGGTTAAAATACCCATCACGAGCAAGAATTCAGCGTACTTTTAAAGCATTGGCGCCCTCTACTGTATATATAATAGTGTGCTCCTTGAGCTAACAGGATACCAGATAGTGAGCTTTTGAACAATACCTTCTTCAGACATTATACGCATGAACGTTCATAGTGTGGTTATCACACTGGACAGGTGATCATCAAGGACTTAACCCCTTAAGGACGCAGGGTTTTTTCGCTCATTTCTGTCTCTCCCACCTTCAAAAATCCATAACTTTTTCATTTTTCCCGTGTACAGAACCTGTGTGAGGGCTTATTGTGCGTAAAAAATTTTACTTTCCCGTATGTTATATTTTTATACATGCCGTGTACTGCGAAGCTGAAAAAAATTCCAATGTGAAAAATTGAAAAAAAAAAAAAACGCACATGCGTCACGTTCTTGTGGGTCGTTTTTACACTTTCCTCTTCCTGCGCTCCAATAACCCACCCTCTGCACTTCTTCTTTATATCTTTGGTTCGGTGCGATCGGGCGATACCCAAATTTAGTAGGTGTTTATTGTTTTTAATACATTTAAAAAATAAACGAATGTACAAAAAAAGAAAAACATTTTTTTTTGGCCATTTTCCGAAGCTAAAACTTTTCATACTTGGCGCACGAGAGGTGTGAGGGGTCATTTTGTCGAATGAGCCGACTTTGTTTGCATTGCTAACCATTTTGAGGTCTGTGCGACTTTTGATAATTTTTCATTCCATTTTTTATGTGATTTGAAAAAGGTAAAATTAAAACGACAAGAAAGAGGGATCTCGGTGCGAGTCAAACAATTAATTTTATTATTTATATAGATACAAACACACACTTTAAACCACCATTAAAAGCCATCACCAACAGTCCCCCCCAGAGGGTGGGAAGACGTAGGAGAACCCCCCCCCCCCCCCCCCCCCCCCCCGCTCATTCTATAAAAACAAGTAACCGGTAAGCTTAGTGAGCCTATGATAGGAACACTTGATACGGCGATACGCCGGGTCATCTCCTTCGCGACACAGGTTGGATTGTAAATTTGTGGATTGCCAGTTATCTCGCTATGTGTCAGACTGTGGCTTAGTATTTCTTGTTCTCTGCAGTACACCTCTGGCCACAATAGACCGTTATGGAGACCATTGTGTCTAATAGCCGACGTTACCATAGCTATTAGTCGAATAATCAGTAATATTGTACTGTATATATATCCGCTCTGTCTCCTATATATATATAGACCCGCTCTGTATTAAGGTATCACTCATAACATTTCTGTGCACTTTAAGCATAACTACTTCCACATCAAAAGTTCCCTACCCTCTGTCGACTGTGTTTTTTATGTATGTCCAAAGGACCTTGTAGGTGTTTTAAACTGTGTGTCTTTGTCATATTTTAATAAAAATTAATTTGTTTGAGCCTCGCCCATATGCTCCCTCTTTTTCTTTTCGTATGTTAAGATGCTATTGGATGCAGACCGACCATAGCTGGACCCTACCAGGATATGATATAATACAAAGGTGGTAAAAGTCGCATTTCGGACATTTGTGCGCCATTTCCCGTCTCGGAGGTCACCGCCGGCCGTACCGTTTTAATATTTTGATAGATCGGAGCATTTTGGACGCGCGATACCTATGTTCTGTGATTTTACATGTTTTATTATGTTTTTAATATCAGTCTAGTGAAGGGGGTGATTATCCTTGCATTTCCAATATTTGCTATAAATTGTTGTAACTTTTTTGTTTTCTTTTTTTCCCCATAATTCTATACCATCTAGGGTCCATGACACCCAGATAGTCCAGAGTCGCGCCTAACCATATACGGCCCACTGCGGGTCTTGCAATATAATGGCATTGTTTGCAGCTCATTCATTTACAATGATGCACGGCGCATGTAACGAATCGGCAGAAGCCATTTCAGACCTCGGGCCAACGAAGACCCTAGGCTACCATGGCAACCGATCACCGCCCCGCCGATGACTTCGGGTCCCCCCCACACCGCACTGCGATCGTAATAAGATGGGCGGCGAATGAAAGGTTTAACTGCCATGATCGTGCTAGCACCGCCCGCGTTTATTAGCGTGGGTTGGCTGGCAATCTGCAAGCACCCCCACCTTTGTATGAGAGGACTCATCCCGTGAGCCCTCTTCATACATTCCCATGTACCCTCTGCGCCGTAGAGCTACGGCGCAGAGCGTTAAGGGGTTAAAAACGCCTTTAAAAATAACAGAATTAGACAAGTATAAACAGGAATGCTATTTTACAAACATGTCAGTAATAAACAGACTAAAAACTTGTGAGGCTAACAAGAGGCACTTCTCTGTCTCTATCTATTAAGTGGCCAGCTCAGAAAAAAGAAATTTATGGGTTCCATTGAGTTTAACAGTAGATTTTTTTCTAAGGTATGGAAATGTAATTGACCCCATTCTTTCCTTTCCTTCTGTGTTTTGGAGTATCCCATTTTTTTGTTTTTTTACAAAAAAAAAAGCAATGTGTGGCCACTGTGAAATCTGTCCGCTGTTATTATATTGGATCAGTGCGCTTTTATCGCGCAAGACCTGGCCTTTTCCTCCTCCATAGAGGCTTAGGCCGCTGTCAACAGTAACGCTAGAACGCCGTCATAACGAGACAGCTAGCGCACAGGGGGGTCCTCGGCCCGACGCACATCTTACCGGTAACACCCTGCTGATCAGCTTTGCCAGTGTCTTTAAAATGCCCATGCACCGCCATCTTTCTGAGGATCGCTCCCCAAAAATGGCACTTTTTTGTGCCATTTAAAAAAAAAACTCTATAAAAAGTGTTTAAAAGGTCGCACAGTCCTAAAAATGATAACATTGTAAATGTCATCAAAATCCGCAAAAAACTACACCACCCACAGTGCCATACACCAAAGTATAAAAAAGTTATTAGCACCAGAAGATGGCAAAATCCCCCAAAAAAATTTTGTACAGGAGGATTCAATTTTTTTAAATGTATGAAAACATTATAAAACCTATATAAATTTGTTATCCCCGTAATTGCACCGACTCAAAGAATAAAGTAGACATGTCATTTGGGGCGTACAGTGAAATCCAAGCCCACAAGAAAACGGCACAAATGCGTTTCTTTACCAATTTCACTGCATTTGGAATTTTTTTCCCGCTTCCCAGTACACAGCATGGAATATTAAATACCAACATTTTGAAGTGTAATTTGTTACGCAGAAAATAAGCCATAACACAGCTCTGTACATGGAAAAATAAAAAAGTTACAGATTTTTGAAGGTGGGGGAGTGAAAATTGAAAATGCAAAAACTGAAAATGGGCTGCGGCGGGAAGGGGTTAAATTATCTTTATTGTGTAGACATCACTAGGGGACTAAAATTTTAGAACTTTCTTTCATGGGAAAACCCCATTTAAAACTGGCATTTTTTTACACTAAAATGAAACAAGACATTGGGGGTTATTTATCATTAGACCAGCCTCTTGGGACTATCATTCTATGCCTATCAGAATGATTAAAGTGGTACTTTAATAAATGTTCTTATGGTCTATTTTCTGTCTGTGATTTTTATTTTCAAAAAATTCCCATAAAACACTCAACATGTATAAAAATTCTCAGCACATAGACCAGGATGGGACTAGGAGACTTTCTATGAGACTTTTTGCAAAAGTCATGAATCTGGGTTTGCACAGTGTTGCACTTGTAGAAGTTGTATGTTTAGGCCACATGAATGAAGAGGTGTATATAGTCCTGTGAGACTTTTTAGCAGTGAAAAGTCTCAAAAATCCTCAATGTGACTACATTGAGAATTTCTTACGCCAAAAAAGCCCAGGAAAACCACTGATAAATAACCCCCATTATATAAAAGTAGTAGTAAAGCCCTGAATTCTGGCCATAGCTAGCAGGATTGGGACACCACATTTGTTGTTCCTTAGATAGGCAAGAAAAATAGCACCCCACTCCCAATTCTTAATGATACCCCTTTGGTAGACAAAGTTAAAGGGAAATGTTTTCACAGGGCTCCATTCATGGAAAAAATTAAATACAAATTGACTCCTCATTATAAACATCTGTGACTCTGAGATGTCAGCTGAGCATGTCAACTACAAGGGGTTGTAATAGTAATTATCACTCTATAAGCACCAACTACAAAAGTACAAAATGCCACCCAGGAATGATAAATACCACAGTACAGAAACCAAGTACTGCATTCAGAAAACTGATAAAGACCCCAGACCAAGTAATAAATAATACAGGCTTGAGAGAACATTAACCCTTTTAAGATGCAGACAGTTTATAGCTTAAAGTGTAACCGTCATTCTGGGAATCATTCCTCAAAATATTTTACCTCTCCATTTCGTACCTCTTTTGGCCCATAGCAACCATGGCTTTCAGCTATGAAAAAAACCTAAAATCAGGGATTTCCTAGCTGTCTCCTGTGACATCATCACAAGCACGTGCCACTGACCAATGAGACCAGAGTGCCTAGGAAAGACCATCTGAGGAGTCACTGACAAAGGCTGATAGCAAGTGGAAGTCTGCAGAATAGAAGAGGAAGGAGCAAGATTCAGGTAACTAATCCAATAGCAGTATGACTTGAAATCACATGCCCTACAACATATCAAAAGGTTTTTAAAATTACAGTTACTCTTTAACCCCTTAAGGACGCAGCCATTTTGTAGTTTAAGGCTCATTTTGGATTCTGACTTGCGTCGCTTTATATGGCTATAACTTCTGAACTCTGTTACTTATCAAAACGATTCTGAGATTGTTGTTTCATCATATGTTGTACTTCATTTTAGTGGGAAATTTAGGCTGTTAAGTTTTGTGTTTATTTACAAAAAAAAGAAAAAATTATGAATTTTTTGAAAAATTTTCCATTTTTGAAATTCGAAATCATCGCGTTTTCAGGTAGAGAGATTTACCACCTAAATAACTTGCTGAATAACATTTCCCATATGTCTACTTTACATTTTCTTAATTTTTTAAATGTCTGGATAATTTATTTTGATGTCATGTGGTATACAAATAGATTATCGATTTTCTGTGTTTTCAGAATTTACTATTTTGGGGATAAATACTCTTTTGAATGAAATTTTACATATTTAGCATTAAAACCACCCTATATAACCAACACATTTTCAAATCTGCACCCCTCAAACTATCAGAAACAGCTTTTAGGAAGATTGTTAACCCCTTGAGATCCTCATAGTAGTTGAATCAAATGGAGGTGAAATTTGGAATGATCAAATTTTTTCGTTATTGGGGCCATGTAATGGGTTTTTTTTGCGGGACGAGATGCTTTTTCCAGTGTTATCATTTTGGGGTTGGTATCCCCTATTGTTGAAAATTTAGGAACTTTTTTTTTGAGGTCACGAGTAGAAAAGCATCAATTCTGTACTGGATTTTTTACCTTTTTTTTTCGTGTTCACCGTATATAGCCTAATAATCATGTTATCTTTATTCTATGGGTCGATACGATTACGGGGATACCATACTTGAATATTTTTTCTTATGTTTTACAAACATAAAAACCCTAATGTGGGGGAAAATCTATCATTTTTGCATCGCCATCTTCGAAGTGGCATAACATTTTTACTTTTTTGGCTACAGAGTTGGTTGATTGCTTGTTTTTTGCGGGACGTGTTGTACTTTGCAACAGTATCATTCTGGAGTACATATGTTTTGTTGATAACTTTTTATTGCATTTTTTGTGGGATTCAATTGGTAAAAATCATAATTTTTGTTGGGTTTCTAAAGTTTTTTTTTTTATGGTGTTCATCGTACGGGTTCAATAATTATTTAATTTTATTCTACGATTGTTGCGGATGCGGTGATACTATATATGTGGGGTTTGTGTTATGATTTAGACTTTTTTGAGCGTTATAAGTCTCTTTATATGTTTTGGGGCTTATGGGGCATTTTATAAACCTATTTTTTATTGAATAACATTTTTTTTTCACTTGTTCCACCATGGGAAATTAACAAGCAATCATCTGATTGTTTGTTCATGATAATACTCTGTAATACTGATGTATTGCAGGGTATTATCAGTGTTAGAATATGCACATGCATAGGCTGACACTGTGCCTTTAAGATGACGTCAGAGCCGCCATCTTACTGGCAGTGCCTGCAGGCATCTCTGGGGTCCCGATCAGACCCCAGAGATGCCATAGCAATGATCGGCGCCCCATCGAAAATGGTGCGGTGGGGCCAATCGTGGTGGAAAGACCCCCCCAAAGGCAAGTTAAATGTCACGGCCGCGCTGACCGCGGCATTTAATGGGTTAAACACCCGCGATCGGAGCCCACTCCGTCTACGGGTGTTACCCAGGGATGTCAGCAGTAGATTACCGCTGACATCCCGTGACTCCCGATGCCGGCTCGGCTCCTGTGCAGAGCCGAACCGGCATCGTCTCCGCGTCGTAGCTCTATGGCGCTGAGTACTATTTGCAGGACCTAGCGCAGTGCAGCTATGGCGCGGAGCGCTAAGGGGTTAAAGACTTAGTCCCAGTAATGGCTAGCAACCCTACATCTTAAAATATAACTTCTGGACCCAGGATGTGTCTCTGCTTTCCCTACCCCCATACCCACTACCCTTTCTGTTCTACCCTCTTTGTTGTCTTGTGTCCCCATGTTGTTCGCACTTTGTTAATTGCGTTATTGTTTATGGTCCTTTATGGATTGTTCCAGTGTTTTGATTTGCCTGTTCCAATACATTTAATATCATAATGCACTTAATTCTGGCAATCTAAACATTCGACATAATGGAACCCTTATACTTGATATGATTGTCATAACCTACTTTAATTGTCCATATGCATACCAAATAAAATTGTTATTAAACCATAAAGACTTAGTCACATTTTTGTATTCTGATATGCATCACTTTTGGTTATAACTTTTGAACACTTTAACTCACCAAAGTGATTTTGACATTATTTTACTAAATAACATTTCCCACATGTCTACTGTATGTTTTCATAATTCTCTATCTGGATATTTTAATTTGACGTCACTTAACTTACAAATCGAACAGCGGCTTTCTGTATTTTTAAAGAGATTGGGGATCATTTTTGTTTTTAATGAGCGTCGAAATACATAATATTAGAAACCCCCTATGTAACACTCCATTTTCAAATCTGCACCCCTCAAACTGTCAGAAACTGCTTTTGGAAAGTTTGTTAGCCCTATGAGATCTTAATAGTAGCAAAAACAAAATGAAGGTGAAATTTAGAATCCAATTTTGACATTATAAATTAATTTAGCCCTAAAATGTACACATTCACAAAAGATAAAAGAGAAAACCCATCTTAAAATTTGTTTAATTTGTTTAATTTGAAATTTGCAATTTCTTCTGAAATTTTGACGGCCACACTCCATATGTGGATGTTACTTGTTGTATGGCGCTCAATGGGGCGCAGAGGAGAAGGAGGGCCATGTATTAGCAGTTTTTCCCTGCAGAATTTAGTGGTTTTAAGTTGGTTCATGGGTGCACTTTTGTGAGCTATAGAATACTTGTTTTTCCGTTAATGTTGCTATCTGCAGGGTTTTTTGTGGGATTAGATTAATTTTATCAGCAATATTATTTTGGGGTGGCTATGACCTATTGCTGTAAATGTATTAACTTTTTTTTGAGGTGGGGCGTTTAGTAAAAAAATAACAATTCTGTGATTAATTTTTTTTTTTGGTGTTCACTATATACCCTAAGTAACATGTTATCTTCATTCTATGGGTCAGTGTGATTACGGCGATTTTTGCTTATGTTTAACTAATTTTGTAGAATAAAACCAAATGCAAGGAAAAAAATCTAATTTTTGCATCTCCATTTTCCAAGTGGCAAAACACTTTTCATTTTTGAGATATAGAGCTGGTTTAGAGCTTGTTTTTTGCAGAACATGGTGCACTTTACTACAATTTTTGTATACATACTGTAATATTCCAACGCTTATCATGGGAGACTTTAATATTCCTATTAACACCCTCACCTCCCCTTCAGCCTCTCAACTTTTATCACTAACTTCCTCTCTAGGACTCTCACAACTCTCTGATTCTCCTACTCAGGGAACAGGAGGGGAACATCCTAGACCTGGTCTTTGCTCAACCTTCCTCAGTCTCTGACTTCTGCCTCACTGAAACTTTGCAGTTATCACTCTCCCCCATCTCCTCTCTATCCTGTCCTAACCTGGCTATTAACCATTATAATCACAACCTTAAAAGTTCTCTGGATGAGGTTGAACCTCCGTCAGCAACCTTGGCACACGCCCCAAACCCAAACTTTCTGCACTTCAAATTCATGCTTAGAATTTACAACACCTCCCTCCATCTCGCCAAACAGGTCTATTTTACTAATCTAATATCCTCTGTCTCAAACAGTCCTAAAAGGCTCTTCGATACTCTTCATTCCTTACTAACTCCAAAGGTGCAGCCTCCTGTTACAAACCTTGGGGCTGATCTAGCCACTTACTTTAAAGATAAAACTGACTGCATTCAGCAGGAAATCATATCCCAATTCATCAACTTCCCTTCTCCCCTCTCTTCCTTTGAAAAAGTCACAGTGGAAGAAGTGTCCAGGCTCCTCTCCTTGGCTCGCCCCACTACCTGCACTAGTGACCCCATCCCCTCACATCTCGTACAGTCTCTGTCCCCAGTGGTAACTTCCCATCTCACTTAAATCTTCAAGTTTTCTCTTCTGGTGTCATCCCCTCTTCCTTCAAGCATGCTGTTGTCACCCCATTACTAAAGAAAGCTTCCATAGCTGCTAGCTACCAACCAGTCTCTAATCTCCCTTTCATCTCCAAACTCCTGGAACGCCTGGTTTATTCTGGACTAAACCGCTATCTCTCAGCTAACTCCCTCTTGAGCCCCTACAATCTGGTTTCCGCTCTATGCATTTGACTGAAACTGCTCTTTCTAAAGTCTCCAATGATCTTCTCAATGCTAAATCCAAAGGGCACTATTCTCTCCTCGTTCCTCTGGATCTCAGTGTTTGACATTGTGGACCACCAGCTCCTCCTCAGGATGCTTCGCTCAATTGGCCTGAAGGACAATGCACTCTCTTGGTTTTCATCCTATCTCTCTAACCGCACATTCAGCGCCTCCTTCTCTGGATCTCTCTCTTCTATTCTTACTCTCACTGTTGGGGTTTCTCAGGGCTCAGTCCTAGGTCCTCTTCTCTTTTCCCTCTATTCTGCCCCCATTAGACAAACCATCAGCAGATTTAGTTTCCAGTATGATCCCTATGCTGATGATACCCAGCTATATACTTGCATGTAATATCACTCCTGCATTACTGCAGAACACCAGTGACTCTCTCTCTCTCTGCTGTCTCTAAAATCATGTGCTCTCTCTTCTTGAAACTTAATCCTTCCAAAACGGAATTCCTTGCCTTTCCGCCGTCTACTAACTGACCTAAACCTGATCTCTCCATTTCTGTCTGTGATGTCATCATAACCACAAGGCAGCAGGCCTGCTGTCTTGGGGTTGTGCTGGACTCTGACCTCTCCTTTCACCATATATTCTGGTACATCATATATATCAATCTATCCATCTACTCGACTCTAACTTGGTAAGTCCTGTTTACAGGGTCCAAGAATTGGGATTCTCCTGTTATTCCACCCAACAGGAAATCAATCACAAATGGGCATAGAATCTTTATGTGAGCATAAAGCATCTGTCTGCAGTACCTCACTGTGCAAATAAAACATTTGTTGCTGATGATACCAAAAATCGGATGTAAATACTTTTGTGTAAAAACTACAAAAGTTCTTAAGGATTGATACCTTTATTGGCTAACCAGAAAAATGTTTGTTGCAAGCTTTCAGGGCACACAGGCCCCTTCATCAGGCATGGAAACAAATGAAGTACGGAGAGAAAAACACAACATTTGCAAGATGTAACACTAAGATAACAGAGCTTATTAACTTACCCATCCGATGGAGTTCACCGAAAGTGCATTGTCCAACGATAATGCATTGTGCTGCAATTCACAAAGATCGTGCGCCCAATATCCTGCATGTGTCGCTTCCCCGCTTAGGTCCGACAGAGTTCACCTTCTTCTTCCTGGTGCATGTAAGTGCATTGTCTTCCAACACAATTTGAATGTTAAATCCCGTGATCAGTCTGAATCAGTCGGATCGCCCAGCGTCACGCCCCCCAATTTGTGTTGCAAGGAAGCCAGCGCAGCTGCACCAAATGCGGATTGCGTGCACCAAAATCCCAGCGCAGACACCTGTTAAATACCTGTCCAAGCAGTGCAATCCCCAAATAAGGTGCAAAGTCCAACGAAAGTGCAGTGAGCGACCCTTCGTAAATGAGCCCCAATTAGTACATATTGTGAGACACAATTAAGATAAGTCAGGGTACTAAAACTAGAGGTAATGTAACAAAGAGAAGGGTCTTGGGGGGGATGGCCTAGGATGGCAGGGGTCTGGAGTCAGTGTCTTGTGGGGTTTGAAGCGAGTCCATATAATGAGCCATAAACCCAGGTGCAATATTGAGGCAATATTGCACCTGGATTTATGGCTCAGTACACGGACTCACTTCAATCCCCACAAGAGACTGTTTCGAGACCCATGCCATCCTAGGTCTGCTTCATGTCAGGAATATGTGAATAATTTCCTATTTTTATTATAGTTTCTCTCTATCAATGGTGAATGCTTCCGGAAGCCAAAAGTAATAGAGTTCAACTTTAATGGAGACTGTGGTTTTATTACTGTGGAAAAATCTATATTTAAGGAGGAAAACATCTGACACATGAAACCAAAATATTCCCGTTTTAGAAACATGAAATTAGTCTATTTATTCCGTGTTGTCATTTATAGCACTGAAGGAAAATGTTCCACCTAGATCCAGGAGTTTGTGCCGCCTGTTATAAATAAGGGTTTTCTCTGCTTCAAAACCAGGCATGTGGCATGAGTTGGGTGTGCGTCAGGCACATATGACATGATGCCCTTTGCTCCAGTGTATCAAGCAGCCATGTCATAGAATGCAGGTCTTGGAGAATAAAACATTAATGCAAAATCAACACACAAACCAATCAACTGCCAACACACAACGGTTTTTAAACCTATCCAGATACACATGTATGTATTCATATGTTATCCATGACGATTTAGCATTTAAAGAGGACCTTTCACCACCCCAAAAATATTACTTTAACACACCAGAATTAAGGCTTGCTCACTGATTAAGGGGTACTTTGAATTGTATTCCTTGCCCCCCGAGATATGAGCCCCGTTCTCAGACCATTCAATGTACTGGATTGTCCCAGCATACAAAATGATCAGAGCGAACAGGGAGCGTGCAGCAGCAGACACAGTGGTCTCGCTAGCTGTAGCACAGCGAGACCACTCTGCAAGTTCATAGTGCCTAAGGAAGATCTGATCTGACGCTGTCCGTTGCTGATTGGACTGTGTAAGAGAAGATTAGCATATACACAAGCTAGTAATATAATTCATAGTGCCCCTGAATCAGTGAGTAACCTACATTCTGGTATGTTAAAGTTAATAAGTTTGGGGTGGTGAAAGATCCTCTTTAACCTGCACACAATTTTAACACATCTATGAGGTTCCCAACTGAATTAGTGAGTTGGAACATTGCCACCTACAAAATGAGCTCCAATATTATATTATGGGTTAAAGGAAATCTACAAGGGAGGGAAAACCTGATCCGCTTATTGTAACAGCCTTAAAATCATTTAAAAGTTGATTTTAGAAGGAAGGAAGCCATGTATAACAAATATAAGAACATTACATCAATCATAGTGCCTGGATCTATGAATAAGTGTCCCTGGTTTATCACAATGGATTTTGATGGTAGATTTTCTAATAACTCCAATATGGCATGTCATAAATATATAGATATATAAGTCATTTAAAAAAATTCAGTGGAAAAACATTTTCTCTAGAAATATTGCATACCTGCAGAACCCCTTCCTCACTGGAGCTCATTTGGCTTATTATGTATACAATAGAGGAAAATAACTGGGCACTCATCTATGCAGAGCAGTTCCCTACACTGCACTGATGGGGGGCATTTATCATACCTTGTACAGGCGGTCCCCTACTTAAGGACACCCGACTTACAGACAACCCATAGTTACAGACAGACCCCTCTGACCTCTGGTGAAGCTTTCTGGATGCTTTACTATAGTCCCAGACTGCAATAATCAACTGTAAAGTGTCTGTAATGTAATTTTATTGATAATTCTTGGTCCCATTACAGCAAAAAATATTTAAACTCCAATTGTCACTGGGGCCAAATTTTTTTTTGTCTGGATCTACAATTAAAAAATATACAGTTTCGACTTACATACAAATTCAACTTAAGAACAAATCTCCGGACCCTATCTTGTACGTAACCCGGGGACTGCCTGTACACCACTTTTCTCGTACAAGAATAAATAAAAGTCACAATTTTTGGTGAATGGTTTGGAAATTGCTACCTTTCCCCCCACTTTGTTTGAAAACTGGGCGTGGAGTAAGCTGAGTTTACGCTTTTTGTGTCATAAGTACGAATCTAATCCAAAATGTGACTCAGCTTGCTCCAATTTATTATGCCTGTGTTTTCCAATATGGCATGTTTTCTTGATGGAAGACGAGGTACAGACAATCTGTCTCCAAAAATATTGCTGCGGAACAGCTACAAAAAAATGAAACATTAGAACAAGAATCATTGCTTTTTATTATTTAAGATATTTGAAACTGAAAATAATAACCTCTGAAAACTGAATATCAAGTCATACAGCACTCCAAAATAGCATACGGATGCTTGGATTTTGAGTGCTGTGTGCCTTTAATTACAAAAAGACAGTGGGGCACATTTACTTACCCGGCCCATTCGCGATCCAGCGGCGCGTTCTCTGCACAGGATTCGGGTCCGGCTGGGATTTAAGATGGTAGTTCCTCCGCCGTCCACCAGGTGGCGCTGCAGCGCCGAAAATAATCTTAATGCCCCGGAATGCACCATCCCATAGAAGGTGAAGGTGAGCGCTCCCCAAGCGACACATTTTCGGTTTTTAAATGCGGCGGTTTTTCCGAATACGTCGGGTTTTCGTTCGGCCACGCCCCCCCGATTTCTGTCGCGCGCATGCCGGCCCCGATGCGCCACAATCCGATCGCGTGCGCCAAAAACCCGGGGCAATTCATGTACAAGCGGCGCAAATCGGAAATGTTCGGGTAACACGTCGGGAAAACGCGAATCGGGCCCTTAGTAAATGACCCCCAGTGTATCCGTTTATAGAAATAATGATATTTCGTTCTCAACAGAAATTCCATGGAATCAAATTAGATAGAGCATGACTGTTGGTAGCCTATTTGAGCTAAATGAAATGTACAAGCGAAATCAAGGGTTTGAACCCTATTTGGGAACCTTGCCGCATGGTCAGAGAGCCCTGTATTTAATTTGTGCTCTCTGGTCCCATGTTTTCACCTCGGGTTGGGCTGAAAGTCTTGATGGTCACCTAAGCATCAGTGGTCACAGGAGGGGAAATGTTACTGTTGAATGTCAACATTCTCCCTTCTCTGATTTTCAAGATCACTAACTGTAGCTCCTGATTATGGACTGAAGAGCCACAACATGAGAAAAGGGGAGTCTGGGCAACTGGAAAACATACAATTGAAGATCCAACAGTCCTATGGACACTAGATTGTCGATGAATCTCATAGAAGTCTACCACAAATTAACTCACATCTCTTCCATCATGTACCAGTCTGTTTTGGTGAACAGTTGTCTAGAAACATGTCCAGAATGGGTGAGTATTGAGTGTCTCTCCCTGGAGAACCACTGATGTCTGTACATATGTTTGCATGTAGACAGGCGTTTGAGTGCTAAGCTATCCTTACAGGTCAGAGAGCAGTCAGCCAAAGTTACAATTCGACCTAACACGTGCACTGAGGATCAGGGAGGTCAGGGCAGCTGTGACTGTTGGGTCCCCTGATAATATTAACTGAGCAATTAAACATAATAAGACAAGACAGTGAGATGATAGAAAATCAACACAAAGAGGCCAAATGTAACTGACAAAATTATTACCTCTGGTTTTTAAGGTGATCAACAAAAACATGCAGTAATAATATTGTATAGCTGTTCCGCACTTCTTTCTATGTGTTGGTCAAGTTAGGCCATCTAAAAAATTCTGTTGAAAAATGTTTTTTTTAGAAAAATTGCATATCTGTAGAACCCTCTCCTCACTGGAGCTAATTTGGCTTAGTATGTCACATAAAAGGAGCATAGCTCCTTGAGGAGACTGCCTTTGTAGGTGTATGAAGGCCAAGCACAGAGACAACAATCTCCTTAAAGGGGTTTTAGCCACAAACACAAATTAGGCCCTATCCACAGATTAGGAAAACAAGGGATCCAATGGGGTCTAGTGGGGTCCAGATGGGGCGATCTCCATCAGCTCCATAGAGATAATTGGAGCAGAACGGTCATGCGCGGCTGTCTGCTCCATTATTGTCATGAGCGGCAAGGTATCCAACAATTTCTTAACTATATGAGCACACGTGATATACCAGCGCATTGTGCACCGCTGTATCGTGGCAGATACATTGGTAGGTTCAGGCCTCCTGATATATCTGACTGCCAGCTGTGCTGGCACAGAATTTCGTTATAACCAGTGAGTGTTCAGGCTTGAATGGTCGCAGGCTATAGTGAGAATGCAGGCAGAGTGCAGGAACTCCCCACACACGCCCTGCCGGCCACGTCCCTTTTCACGTCTATTTGGTGTAAAGGGGAAAATTATAACAAATTCTGGCAGTTTCAAAAACTGGCGTAAATTCCCTAATAAATGTCACCCAATGAGTTTATATCCTCACTCCTATTGTTCCATATGACTGTTTGTACTCTGTAATGTCTAATTGTATTTGCATATGTCCCTTATGTTTTGTAAAACGCTACGGAATTTGCGCTGTATAAATAAAGATTATTATTATTATATACAGAACACCTGATTTTTTATACAGCACCACTGTGTCATGGCTGCAGCATCTTGTGACTTACAATCCAAATATGTTCACTTTAATGAGCTAAAATGGTGGCATAACTAGAAAAAAGAGTGATAGCATAAATAAGGGGGACCCAAATAGAAGATGACATTATGCTTAGATAATCTACACTGTGATGTCACTGTAAATGGTTATACACAAACTTATGTCACATTACACACAGATGATGTCACAGTACAGGGATAATACACACAATGATGTATGTCATGGTACATGGATATTTTACACAGTAATGTCTTACTCCAGAAATAATAAAATCATTGTTGTCAGAGTACAGTTTTCTTTCTAATATACTATCTATCAATCACAACAGATATCACACCACAGGGATAACATACACCATGACACTTTACTCACTTAAATTAGGAATGTCTGGAAGTTCACTCCTCAGTGATATTATATCATGTAATGGTGATTTCCTCATCTCAAACAATTTATTGAGATAAAAGGTAACACTAGTGCTATACCCCCACAAAAATGTCAAGGTCACAGTCATTTGTCATGTACCCTTGTGCTTCAAGTACAACTTGACAACAAAATCTTGTTGTATTCATAAGTCGACTAATTGTCTGCTTAGGCATGGAATTGCCACTGGTAGAGCAGCCCTCAGTTCATAGCGGTTCTAGGGTTCTTGTGCTGTTCATACAGAGGCACAATGACTGGATTAATGAATTTATTCAAGTAGTATAGACTTCTCACTGTTCCATATCCAAAGTGTAGGACAGCTCTGCATTGATTAGATACACCTCCCCACATTGTAACTCCAACACCAAGTGACAACAGTGGCAGTTGCATAGCAGTCTACAACATTATTGGCGGACATCATTTTTACTCAGCGTGAATTGACTCTTTTTGGTGGGCAGCACTGAGGCCCAATGGTCTCTCATCTAAAGATGCTCTCTGACCCATGCAAGAGACCACGCTGATGTGAAATGCTCTGATGTCACACTTGGGTGCCTCTTACCTCCCATAAATGTACCTTGAGTCATGTGACATTATTCATCCGGTTCCGCAGGGAATTGTTTACAATGAAGCAGCCATCAGTGTGGGGTGTGGCCAAAGGATGTTCCTCTTTAATAGTTCCAGTCTCTCTGTATCTGTGTTGTAACCTGCTGCACACACTCTAAGCTCATTGGTCACTTCCAGAAGAACATCCTACTTGAAGCCTCACAATGGTGACTTTAATTACTTTAAATATTCATGGATCGAACACCCATTTTGAATTTTTCAGTTCAGCCTCTTGTTAGAGAACAGCAAGTTGTGCAAAAAGTAATGAAACATTTATCCTTAGGAAATGTGCATTAAAAAGTTTTGAGAAGGTCACATAAAGTTCACCTGTAAAGGTTAAAGTGCATATTAGGGTCATCCTGAAATTTCTCACACAAGCCAAATATCCCTGAGGGTTTCTTAAAATAGTGTATAATGAATAATGAAAGAAAAAAATTCTGTTGTATATGCATGACTGATTTTAACAGCACAGTAACATTTTGTAGAAAAAAGTTACATTTTGTTTGCCACATTCCACTGCCATCACCAAATGTTTCCTCTATCTGAGTTGAAGTGGGTCCACCTTTATTGATGGATCCCATAGCAGCTAATATGCTTGTTACCAGGGTAGTTACACACATGGCTACATTAAACACAGAAATGCACCAAGATTTGTTTGATATGTTGTGGCATTTCAACACAGAGAACTGGAAGCCGGCTCTATTGTAGAGGCCAAACAGGGTTACTGCAACTCAGCCATGAACAGCCAGAGGCAGCTAATCATGGGGTTCTGGGTGTCAGGCCCCACTAATCTGATATTGATGATAGGTCATCACTTCAAAAATCTGGAAAGCCCATTTAATACGAGGTGAGTAGTAAAAGCCTTCAATGCATATAAAATCAGGGTGACAGGGTAAATACAGCACAGCGGGTCATTTCTTTTCAGTAAAGTGTATTTGAGGTATTAGACGTGTGCTCACACAGAAGCTTCTGCTAAAATAACACACAACAAGGGCAGTGAACTATAAACAGACCACCCAATAAATCACCCGCGTTGAACACACAATTATATAATGGGACAATAGAGCCATGCAGCAGTCTCAAAAGGGCCAAATAAAAGAGTGAAATGGCAATTCAAGTGATACGCGTCCCTTACTAAAGGAGCTTACAAGCGGCTCAGAGGCAAACATTCCAGAGCAGGACTACAGAACACTTGGAGAAAGAAATAGGATTTATGGGATTCAGTCAGTCATATAATGAATATGTTTACTTCATCCATCCATCATAATATCACTTATTTAAAGTAAAGGTGTTTGTTTAAGATCATGAGAATTTGAAAGTAAATGCAGTTTGTGTGACCCACTCAAAGCAGGACATGACTTTATATCATATAAAAAATCTAAACCTGGAGGAACATTTTGTCGGATTGTTGTTGATAATCCATTAGCTTCTGTCAGTCAGTGATAACTCTTTACAGGCGGACACTCGACTTACAGACGACCCCTAGTTAAAGACAAACCCCTCTGCTCACTGTGACCTCAGGTGAAGCTCTCTGGATGTTACTTTAGTCTCAGGCTGCAATAATCAGCTGTAAGGTGTCTGTAATGAAGCTTTATTGATAATCCTTCTTCCCATTACAGCAAAAAATTTGACACAATTGTCAATGGGGCAAAAACATTTTTTGTCTAGATCTGTAATGATAAAATATACAGTTCTGACCTACATACAAATTCAACTTAAGAACAAACCTATGGAGGATCTTGTACGTAACCCGGGGACTACCTGTATACACATATACATATAATGCAAATAAGTGGTACATTTATTCAAAAGATACTGCAGTGTGTATATAAATCCCCTGGGTGCTGTAGTTCAGGGGGTGTGGTATATATAATTCTCAGTGCTGTATGTAAAAAGGATGTTTTATAATAAAGGAAGTTTTATGTAGGAAGTAGTGGATAATATATATTTTTAGTAACACAATCCATTATACTGTAAGTGACTTTGGGTTTTTTAGTGGCGCCATATGGAGTTGGCTGCATGGAGCTGAAGACATTTGACTGTGAATTCAGCAAATATAAACCATGAGAGGAATTGTAAAGAAGTCCTCTGGACTACTAGTGTGTAAGGTTTGCATCAATTTTCACCTCAGGCAGCAAAAAGGCTAGAATGGGATCCCACTCTCTCTTCCTGCTGCCTGCCTTTAGCAACTTCTATTGCTAAATATGTCAGCACTCGCTGCCTATAGAGCTTTGTGTGTGCCTTGACATCCAGATGTCAGTCATGCTTTTATCCTGCAGACCTCACTAGAGAAATTCCTGTTGCTTTAGATAGGTCAAATAAAGTAACCTTGAGATTTTGATACTTTTTAATGACTAACTATAATATAAGATGTTACAGGCAAGCTTTTGGTATTGCTAAAATCCTTTCTTTAGGCATGGTATGACAGACTTTCTAAGGTTAGACAGATTTTATACACAATGAACAGGGAAGTGATACAAAAGAAATGTAAATAAAAAGACAATAGAAATAACAAAGTTGAGACAAGAGGTCCTTAATTAGATGACTTTGTGATGGTTTATTGCCTCAAAGTTAATCACTGGGGTCTCTGATGACCCACTATCTCAGGATTAGATTTGTCAGAGGTTGTAGTAAGTCATGAATCCCTTTTGATAAGTTGCATCCTGTGTAAAGGGTGTGAAAGAGGGTTATAAATTTATATTCCAAAATTTGTCTCTCATTTTGTAACCGTAAATTGCCCTTTAATACTAGAACCTTCATATCTCACTTTCTGCAATGGTATATATCTCTGCTGACTCCATTTTCACCCATCTACTGTGTCTTTAAAGGAAACCTACCACTTGTAGTGGCAGGTTTCCGATGGCAATATCGGGCACCAGCTCAGGGTGAGCTGGTGCCGGAGCTTATTTTAGTAGTGTTTTAAACCGCGGTATCGCGGTTTAAAACACTTTTAAACGTTGTAGCCGGCGCAGGCAGGTACGCGCTCGCCGCTTACCGTGCACGCGGCTCTCATTCACTTATGTCGCCGCGTGCACGGTAAGCGCCGAGGCGCGTACCTGCCTGCGCCGGCTACAACTTTTAAAAAGTGTTTTAAACCGCGATACCGGGTTTTAAACACTAACTAAAATAAGCTCCGGCACCAGCTCACCCTGAGCTGGTGCCCGATATTGCCATCGGAAACCTGCCACTACAAGTGGTAGGTTTCCTTAAATCCAGTCTCACTCTCTGCAATGGAATATATATCTGTTGGGAGACTTCAACATCCCTGTTAACACTCCTGCATCCCCACCCGCCTCTCAGCTCTTGGCTGTTACAACTTCTTTAGGTCTTTCACATCTATGCGATTCCCCCACTCATAATAAGGGAAACATCCTTGGTCTTCTCCTGACCATCTTCACTATCTAATTTTACCAATTCTTCCTTTCCCCTTTAGACCATAAACTCCTTTCTTTTACTTTCAACAATCCTTCACCTTCTCTGAATCCTTCCACCCTTTATTAATTCCGGAACCCACATGCAATAGATACTCACCAACTCACAGAAACCTTACAGTCTGCACTGTCCCTCATCTCCTCCTTCACCTGTCCAAACCTGGCTACTAATCATTATAATCATAATGTCAGAAGCGCCCTAGATGAGATGGCACCACTCACTATCCGAAATTTTCAACACAGACGCAGGCAACCTTGGCACACCTAACAAACTTGTTTCCTTCGGCAGTCCTCCAGAATTGCCAAACCTCTGTGGAGAAAATTGTGCACATCTGCAGACTTTTTACAAAAGGCTCTTTGATACTCTTCACTCCTTACTAACACCAAAGGAGCAGCTACCTGTCACAGACCTTGGGGCTGAGGATCTGGCCACCTACTTTAAAGAGAACCCGTCAGGCAAAATAACCCCCCTAAACTAAATATATTTTCATAAAATGCTATTACAGAGCATTGCCTCTATCCCTTCATTGTCCCTCTACATGCCTGTAAACTTAAGCAATGAGGTCCTAAAGCTGTATGCAAATGACCTGTGAGATGTCCAATGAGTCATTAGCATATTCAAGCTGTCCAGCTTATTCATGAGTGGGAGGCACAGCCACACCCCCAGTGCTTGACTGACAGCCTGTATAATGATGTGAGCCTGTATAATGTTGTGCTTCCTGGTGCTGCGCCCCCTGTAGCCTGTGTGTGTATAGGAGAGATACAACAGCTCCAGGCAGAGCAGAACATGTCAGGTACTTGTGTAGCTGATGTCTGTGTCTCTGTGTATTAGGAGGATGCAGCATGTCAGCAGATACTAGCAATGCTTTACTATACATTACACACAGAAATGAGCAGGGGGAGGAGAGGGGAGGGGTAACAGGGGTGACATCACTGCCTCTGACCATGTGACCCGCCTCATTTGCATAATAAAGAAATTATGATTTTACAATGATTAATGTATGAATTGACTAGATAAAGGTTGTGATGGGATCCTTGTGAGCTGCTCCAACAGGTAGTAATGACAGGACAAGTGACACAGACCTGATGACAGGTGTCCTTTAAGGATAAAATTGATTGTATTCGCCAGGAAATAATTGCTCAATCCACTCGCCCCACTAATGCCTGGCCCTCCAGTGCCTTACTTTGTTTGCTCTCTTCCTTTGAGCCAGTCACAGAGAAAGAAGTGTCCAGACTCCTCTGCTCGACCCACTACCTGCATCACTACCCTCACATCTCATACAGTCTCTCTCCCTAGCAGTCAGTTCTCACCTCACTAAAATCTTCAACCTCTCTCTCTCTTCTGGTATCCCCTCTTATTTCAAGCATGCTGTACCCCTTTACTAAAGAAACCTTCACTGGACCCATCCAATGCTACTAACCACAGACCAGTTTCTAACCTCCCTTTTATCTCCAAAATCCTGGAACACCTGGTCTATTCTCTTCCTATCTCTTTGACCGCACTTTCAGTGTCTCCTTTTCTGGATCTTTCTCTTCTTGTCTTCCTCTCAGTGTTGGGGTTCGTCAGGGCTCAGTCCTAGGTCCTCTTCTCTTTTCCCTCTATTCTGCCCCCATTGGACAAACCATCAGCAGATTTGGTTTCCAGTGTCATCTTTATGCTGATGATACCCAGCTATATACTTCTGCACGTAACATCACTAGTGACTGTCTCTCTGCTGTCCCTAACATCATGTCCTCTCTCTTCTTGAAACTTAATCTTTCTAAGACTGAACATCTTGTCTTTCCACCATCTTCTATCTTACCTAACCCTGACCTCTCCATCTTGGTCTGTGGGATCACTAAAACACTAAGGCAGCAGGCCCACCTTCTTGGGGTTGTGCTGGAGTCCGACCTCTTCTTCTCACCTTTTCACCCCTTCTTTTTACCTTTTCCCTCTTGCCATATGCATCTCAGAAACATCTCCAGAATCCAACCATTTCTGACAATTGAAACTTCTAAAATGCTAATTGTTGCGCTTTTTCACTCTCGACTAGACTACTGTAACTCCCTACTAATGGGTCTTCCACTCTCTAAACTCTCTCCTCTACAATCTGTTATTAATGCAGCAGCCAGGCTTGTCTTTCAGACCACACGCTACACGGATGCCTCCAGTTTGTGCCAATCACTGCACTGGCTGCCTGTCTACTTCCGCATTCACTTTAAAATAATAACCCTCATCCACAAAGCTCTGAATAATGCTGCACCTCCCCACCTCTCTTCACTCATCTCAGTCTATCGCTCTTCCAATCGCCCTGCCAGTGATATTAGATTAAGCTCTACTTTAAATCGAACCTCTCATGCATGTCTCCAGGACTTCTCCAGAGTCGATCCAATTCTCTGGAATGCCCTTCCCCGGACTCTCAGACTAATATCCACCCTCCAAAGCTTCAAACGTGCTCTTAAAACCCTTTTTTTAGGCAAACCTATCACACTCGCTAACTGCATGAAATGTCGACTCTCCCTTTACTAATTCATCCTATGTCCTGTTATCTGGCAAACAGCAGATATATACCAAGTTGCAGGCTTCTCTGCAGTCTTTTTCACCTTGGACCCTGTAATAAGATGGTGGCTGATGGCGGTTCAAGCAGCAGAATTTTTATTTATTAAATTATTTATTAAATTATTTAATATTTTTCCCTTATAAAAAATGGCTGGACCATTCTACAACCTCTTGTGTCACCCCCTCATCCTCATAGTCTGTAAGCTCTTGTTCTATTGTTCCATATGACTGTTTGTTCTGTGTAATGTAATATTATATTTGTATATGTCCCCTATGATTTGTAAAGCGGTACAGAATTTGATGGCACTATATAAATAAAGATTATTATTATTATTATTATTATTATTATTATTATTATTATTATTATTATTATCCATGGTATTACGGCCAGAACTGCAGAAATTTTTGGCCACAAGTAGATGTTTTTGCTTATGGTTTATTGTGTGGTGAAAAGACTATTTGGTCTTTAAGTTTTTGTCCTGTCTCTTTAACATAAAGGCCCTCCACATTTTGTGCACACAATCAGGTAGACCACATTAGAAGCGGAACATGGAAATGTGCCCGGAATATCATATTCCTGCTGTGTGTTGGGGATCTGTATCCGGTCCTGTCATCCCAAGTTCCATAAGTCTGCAAAAACCACCATCTACCTGAAACCTTAAGAACAGGTCCGGTGTCACAACGGGAGGTCAACACTTGGGAAGGAAACACTGTGGAAAGCTTCCTCATAGGCATGAAGCACTAAGGTCCGGCAGGGAATGCTGGGAGCCACTGGTCTTTATAGGAACCTGGGAAGTGGGGAGCGCCAATCAGCGGTGCACTGACCTTTAAATCTGTGAATGCCAGCGTGTGCGGGCTTGCTAGCCAGGACGGGAGTAGGAACGTGGAGAGGTTAGTGAGCTCAGAAAGGGGTGGCGCCACGGAGAGGGGCACGGGTGTGCCTGCGATCCGAGACATAGATCGCAGGAGCACCTGTGACACTGTGACTACCTATCTACTGGGGACTTGTGCATATTATACGGCTCTTACCGAATAACATTTCAAAATATGTGGTGTGGCTCTCTCAGCCAAAAAGGTTCCTGACTCCTGCTCTATGGGAATCTTCCACTAGCTGTATTTGTGAATAATGTGGAGACAGGTTCCCTTTAATGCCACCTACTTCAGCTGCCTACCTTAGAATTCCTTTACACATCAGCTTTCCTGTGATATTTAATGTTTAAATATAACATTCTTAACCCCTTACCACTGAAACCACTTTTCACCTTCCTGACACGGTCCATTTTAAAAAATCTGACATGGGTCACTATAAGTGCTTATAACTTTGGAACGCTTTAACATATCTAAGTGATTTTGAAATTGTTTTCTTGTGACACTTTGTACTTCACGTTAGTTGAAAAATGTTGGTGGTAAGTTTTGCATTTATTTATGAAAAAATTTCAAAATCTACTTTTTCAATACAGTCAAAAAACAGCAAAAAAACTTAATAACTAACATTTACAGAATGTCTGCTTATGCATCTTCTCATTTTTGTAGGATGTTATGGGGCTTTGAACTTTAGGTGTGATATTTCACATTTTCATAAAAAACACAAAATCCTCCCATTAAGGGACCTGCTCAGGGTTCAAG
This sequence comes from Engystomops pustulosus, assembly GCA_019512145.1. Lineage (NCBI taxonomy): Eukaryota > Metazoa > Chordata > Amphibia > Anura > Leptodactylidae > Engystomops > Engystomops pustulosus. Next base: position 34,459 of record WNYA01000503.1, on the reverse strand, counting down.
TCACTTTGAGAGACCTAAATAATATTAAAACCCCGTAAGTTACCCCATTATAGAAACTACACCCCTCAAAGTATGTAAAACAACTTTTATGAAGTTTATTAACCCTTTGTTTTACAGGGGTTAAAACAAAATTGGATCAAATTTTGAAATTGTAATTTTTTTGGAAATGAAGGTATACTCAGTGAATAAAAAAACCAAAACACTCCACAAAGTTTGATACCCGATCCCTCCCAAGTATAACAATACCCCATTTGTGGTGGTAAACTGCTGTATGGGCACACGCCAGGGCATCGAAGTGAGCAGATTATGCATTGTCACTTTTTATTGGCTACACATTCTTTATTTTTTTTGTCAATTTGGACTTATAAGGGCTTATTTTCTGTGACATTAGATGCATGTTATAAATACTTCATTTTAGTGAGATTTTATTAAATGTATGGAGGAAAAGAAAATCATCAATATTGCTTTCCTTTATTATTGTATTTTCTGGGGGGGGCAGACAATAAAAATACTATTATCTTTATTCTACGATTATGGTGATCATTTATATATTTTTTAAATATATTTTACAATTTGTGTGGGTTTCCTCCCACACTCCAAAACATACTAGTAGGTTGATTAGATTGTGAGGCTCATGGTGACAGGGACCGATTTGACAAACTCTGTGCAGCGCTGCATAATCTGTGTGCGCTATATAAATAAATTATTATTATTCATTTTACAGAAAAAAAACCAATATGGAAAAAATCTCATTTATTTTCGTATCACCATCTTTTTGTAGACATAACTTTAATATTTCTTGGTTTACGGAGCTGGTTTAGGGCTTATTTTTTGTGTTGAGTTATCCTTCAGTGGTACCAGTAATGAGTTACTGTACAGATTGTTACCGACACAGTGATACTAAATATGTGGGGGGTTTTCTTGTATTTGTATTTTTTTGTGCTTTGTTAAATGTGTATAGGAAACGTTGGCGTTTAGGGGACTTTCACTTTATTCAATTAATTAATTTTATTTTATTTAAGTGTTTTCTTTTATTTTAACAGCTTGGCTTGATCAAGCAATGCTCTGATCACTTGTTCAAGCTCTTCTTCACCTAACACAGTGTAATACAGTTCAATGTGTCCTAGGTTCTAGCAGGCTCTAGAAGGCTCGCGGTGACATCCAACAGCCACGGGGCACTGGCAGACCCCCATTCCCCCCGGTAAGTATTGTATAAATCTCCAATTGCAGGTGTTAGAGGCAGGTGTTGACTGTAATATACAGCTGACACTCGCAGCTTTTGGCACCGGCTTCGTTAGGCAGCGGATGCCAGAAGCGGGATGTCGGTAAGGGGTTATTTACTTTTGTCTACTTCTTCTAACTATAGACCTTTATCAGACACAGATTTTACTGGGAGATGGATGAAGGAGATATTTAGCAACAGAATTCGCTAAAGGCAGGCAGCTGGGAGAGAGAAACAGTATCCAACCACTGGCAGATTAGGTGTGCCATGGGCCCTGGGATGTTCACACGACTAGGGCCCCCCCAAAACAAAATGTGCTTGGATGTTAGGAGTTAAGTACTACTCTATATCCTTAATCTTGTACTCCTCATAAAAGTAATTTAATTATGAACAGCAAACATCATACTCTTATAACCCATCTATTTAAGAAAGCCATTCACATTCCCTAACTGCATGAAACCATCCACCCCGACTACTGTCCAGACCAGATCCCCCAGACCGTGTAGGAGATCTGGACTGCTGCACCTAAGCCTAAGGCTACATGCACACTATGTATGCCCGCCGTACCGTAGTATGGCGGGCATAAATCGGCACTGCAGAGAGGAGCAGTGGATGAGCGCAGCTCACCCCTGCCCCTCTCCATAGGACTATACAGTGCACATTAGCCCATAGAAGTGTATGGGGGACGTATATCGACCGTATATAGGTTGGCCGTATATACGTCCCCCATACATGTGTGTAAATGTAGCCTAATACTGTAAATACTTGTGTATAAGCCAAGGCTCCTAATTTTACCACAAAAAAACTGTGAAAAGTTATTGACTCAAGTATAATGAGGGTCCTTAGTTAGAAGCAGTAGAAAGAAGTAATTACAAAATGTTATGCTTGAATAAAATATCACAGGAAAGCTTGTGTGTGAAGGAACTCTTGATGTAGGTGGCATTAATGGTAAGCCAAGGGGCAGATGAACCTTGGTCATAGGGGTGGTGTACCATAATGAGCTCAAGCTTCTCTTGGGTTTGCATGAAAAAAAAAAACTAAAAAATGTCTAAATATTTCTGAACATGTCTTCCCAAATCTAGTGAGGCATGCTGGGTTAGAACATGACAGACTTCTGGATGTCGCAGTACACACAAAGCCCTTTAGGTACTTAGTTCTGAAATGGTTAGCATAGGGACATAATACACTACAGCTTCTGGCCAAACAAAATACACTTCCTTCTATTTTTATTCTGTATTTCCATTTGTCTCTCTGAATGGGTTCACATCAGTTCTTGGCCATGATGCCTGTTTCCTCTACCTTCATTTGCTTTTTATGTTTATTTGCGTATATTTACATCTCTAATGAATATCCAGCATGCTGCTTAATTGTGTTTTGGGTTGTTAACACATCATTGTCCTTCACGTGCCTTGTCTCCGAAAGACTCCGATATAAGCCATAATACCACCACCATAAACACCATATAAAAGAGAACACCCACTGAGCCATTTTTTCTAAGTGTCTGTATATTTCAGCAGTTACTTTTATCCTGGCCATGGAGTGAAAACCATTCATTGTGCAGTATAGCCCTAAATATACAATGCAAATACACAATTAGGCAAGTAGTGCTAATGCTGATCATGATCATTTAAATGACCTTTTTCTGCTCTTTGTATGAAGAAGATCAAGCTCCATGTTGAAAGTACCTGGAATTCTTGATATGAGATAGAGACATGTGAATTAATGACCTTTTATGTGCCAGACCTCCTGCAGCCGCTGTAATGTATCCATACTAAATGGACTATACTGCTGTGTGGATGCATATGCTACAGACACATTAGGGCCTTCTGCAGGAGATCTTATTTATCCCTTAGTGATCAGCCCGCTTTGGGTCTTAGTGACCATGCAGTAGCTTTTGTTTCTTCATTATCATGGCATACCAAGAAGTTTTACACAGCAACATTTTGGAACATCATACAATATATCTTCATATGCTTTATTAATTAACTTTAATTAACTCTTTCTGGTAATGGATTAAAAGACATCAACTTTGATAATGGCTTCTTCAATTTAAAATTGTGTTGCAATTTTTCTGCTCTGATTATTACAGGTGTAATGATATATATTACACGTAGAAAAAATAGGAATTAGATTCGCTCACCCAATCACCCAAATATTCTCCTCCAAAGCGTCCTTGTGGTGGTGCCAGCCACCAGATTCTTGACTGAGAAACTCTTGAATTTAGCAAAAAGACTGTGGTAAGCGGCAGCACTCCAAATCCCACGTAGGTACGATGTTTGAATGACACACAAGTGCCTAAGATCATGACTAAGACGTGATAGCGGCGAAACACGTCGATCATAGGCGCTTGTGTGTCATTCCCGATGTGCACATGTTTTATTGAATAAAGGATTTTTTGCCATTCAAACATCGTACCTACGTGGGATTTGGAGTGCTGCCGCTTACCACAGTCTTTTTGCTAATGATATACACTCACCGGCCACTTTATTAGGTACACCATGCTAGTAACGGGTTGGACCCCCTTTTGCCTTCAGAACTGCCTCAATTCTTCGTGGCATAGATTCAACAAGGTGCTGGAAGCATTCCTCAGAGATTTTGGTCCATATTGACATGATGGCATCACACAGTTGCCGCAGATTTGTCGGCTGCACATCCATGATGTGAATCTCCCGTTCCACCACATCCCAAAGATGCTCTATTGGATTGAGATCTGGTGACTGTGGAGGCCATTTGAGTACAGTGAACTCATTGTCATGTTCAAGAAACCAGTCTGAGATGATTCCAGCTTTATGACATGGCGCATTATCCTGCTGAAAGTAGCCATCAGATGTTGGGTACATTGTGGTCATAAAGGGATGGACATGGTCAGCAACAATACTCAGGTAGGCTGTGGTGTTGCAACGATGCTCAATTGGTACCAAGGGGCCCAAAGAGTGCCAAGAAAATATTCCCCACACCATGACAACACCACCACCAGCCTGAACCGTTGATACAAGGCAGGATGGATCCATGCTTTCATGTTGTTGACGCCAAATTCTGACCCTACCATCCGAATGTCGCAGCAGAAATTGAGACTCATCAGACCAGGCAATGTTTTTCCAATCTTCTACTGTCCAATTTTGATGAGCTTGTGCAAATTGTAGCCTCAGTTTCCTGTTCTTAACTGAAAGGAGTGGCACCCGGTGTGGTCTTCTGATGCTGTAGCCCATCTGCCTCAAAGTTCGAAGTACTGTGCATTCAGAGATGCTCTTCTGCCTACCTTGGTTGTAACGGGTGTCGATTTGAGTCACTGTTGCCTTTCTATCAGCTTGAACCAGTCTGCCCATTCTCCTCTGACCTCTGGCATCAACAAGGCATTTCCGCCCACAGAACTGCCGCTCACTGGATGTTTTTTCTTTTTCGGACCATTCTCTGTAAACCCTAGAGATGGCTGTGTGTGAAAATCCCAGTAGATCAGCAGTTTCTGAAATACTCAGACCAGCCCTTCTGGCACCAACAACCATGCCACGTTCAAAGGCACTCAAATCATCTTTCTTCCCCATACTGATGCTCGGTTTGAACTGCAGGAGAGTGTCTTGACCATGTCTACATGCCTAAATGCACTGAGTTGCCGCCATTTGATTGGCTGATTAGAAATTAAGTGTTAACGAGCAGTTGGACAGGTGTACCTAATAAAGTTGCCGGTGAGTGTATATTGGTCTATTGTGCGGCAGTCTTAATAACCTCTGTATTGGCTTATGACACTCACGCAGCGGAATAGAATCAACACCAGGTCCAAGGTGGCGTAGATTTCCGCTATAATAGTATACTGGCGCAGGCTATAGTAAATTCCCGGGGCAAAGGCGTCCCAGTATCAGCCCATTTGTGACCTTCCATGACACCTTTTGCCATAAAATATTCAGTAATTGAAGTCATTAAATTTGAAACTGTTGTACAAGGCATAATAAACTCCCCTGTAGATTAAAAATAGGAATATTTCAAAATTAGGAGTGTTAGGCACCTCTCCCCTCTGAAATTCTTGTAACCCAGACCAAGATGCTGGGGCAATAAGCCTACATCTACAGGTCCCAGACCCTATTGTAAAATCAATGGTGTGTGGATGAGATTCTCTCTACGTCTATTAACCCCATTATGCAAAAAGACGTACCTTTATGTCTTGTTGCATAGGGGGGAGTATGAAGAGGGCTCACGGACTGAGCCCTCTTCATACTCACCGGGTGTTTGCTTCACAATGAAACAAACAACCGTTGCTAACACCCAGTGTCAACCCAAGGACGGAGATCATACAGGCTGATTTAGTTCACAAGCTAAATGTAGAGGTTTATAAGGATTTGTGTCCCTGACTGGTCCTTTTTAAAGAAGTAGAACCACTGCTGCCACGTTTGCCACATATGCACTTTAGTTTGGCTCTTATTAACTGTGCTGTGCGCACCCTATACTTTTTGTCAGACTCACAAATATGGCTGTACCTATTTAGTTGACTGTTACTTCTGAACTTACTTTTGTCTGCACCATTTATTTCTGTGATTCATTTGCAACTGCCCTGTGGTCTATAATAGAACTACTGTCTGGTCATGTGATGTAGCTACATGATTGGATCCAACAGAACACATTGTACAGGGCAGTTTCTACAATGGTCCACTTCGTTTATGGTAAGGTGGAAAAATGTGGAATGCACCGCACCAATATTCTAATGGTGCGCTGTCTAAAAAGAGTATTGGCTTTATTTCTCATTAAATCTTTTTGTTGTAGAAAATACACTGCAGTCTGACAGGGTCTACAACTGTGTATCCAGCTGACACTTGATGAGGGGCAATGTTTGTTTTTGCTACTGGAAAACACGTTTTGTGTTGTCTTGAAGGATCTCCCACCAGGTTCCTGAGGCAGAAGCAGGTGCAGCTGTCCTAGGATGACAGCTCTTTAACTGATGATGGACATTTTGCTATCACAAAGACCTTGATGGTCATTTCTGTTAACATCTTTACATGCTTCTTACAGGTGCAACAAACTTACCAGTATGTTAACTTGTTATGAGCTGGATGGTTCACAAGAGGCAAATAAATAAATCCACAAAGAAAAACAACTTATTTCTGAATGATAGTAATGATAATAACAGACGAACAGATAATTAAATTTCATATATTTCTCAGTCGATTTGAGGTTACAGTGATCAGTGGAACACCTTCTTCAATACAGTAAAACAGTCACATGGAACAATAGGAGTGAAGGCCCTGCTCGCTTACAGTCTATAAGGATGAGGGGGTGACACAAGAGCTTCCACTCTATGTTGATGAAGTGAGGGTGACACAAGAGGTGTTATGGTCCAACCATTCTTTTTAATCGAGCAGAAAAAATTTAAATATAAATGATGCTGCTTGAACCAGCCATTAGCTGCAAGCAAGATCTCCATATTATTTTGCTTGTTTTTGTTGGTAAATACCCTGTAAAACATAGCATGTTGTCTCTGTCAAGTAATGCACCACTAAAGTTTTCTGTGTACTCCAGCAGAAACAAGTATTGGGATGTGTAATAATTTAATAGTTAGGCCCCATGCACATAACCGTTTTTTGGGCCCCCATGTCTACTTCACCTGGTCTTGGTGCACCTGCGCCGCAATAGAGCAGGTCCTATTCCTCCCTGGATTTGCAGCACAGCCACTCAGCTTCTTATGCTCAACCCCCACCCTTCTCCACTCAGTCATGTGTTTCATCCACCTTTGATATCTAGAACCTCCACAATTTGTTGGTGGCTGAAGAACTCTGGTTTTGTTTCACAGGCTTGTGACATTATATTCCTAAAGGGGTTGGCCACTATCACTAAACTTTAACAGGGCAAGTATAAGACCTTAATAGAGTCACCCATATTATTCTTACCCTAATAAAGTGTAACTGCTGGGATCTCGGGGTCACATGACCCGCCGACAGAGGACAATAGGGGAGTGCAATTGCTGGGTGCCAGCAGGACATGGGGTGTCACAGGAAGTCCCAAGTCCTGCTGCTGGCTAGTCATGTGCTGCATTACATGCTGTGTACAACTGATCAGTGGGGGTTCTGGGTGTCGGGCCACACCGTATAATATTGATAAGGTAATCAATATCAAAGGTCTATAAAACCCTTTACAATACCTGTACTTGTTCCTGTACCTTAGTAACAATGACATACAGTATGTTGGCCAAATAACACTCACATATGGTTGCTTAAACATTACTGTTGTGTGATGTGTGTCCCTTCCATAGTTTTCAGCTATTGATACCCAATTTATTGGAACAAATGCATAAAAATTGTGGCATTTCTTTTAAAAAAAGTTAAAAACAGGCAAGAAAAGTGTTTGTGAAAAAAGATGTAACAGGGAACAAACAGGCTTTTCTTATATATTCTGGTAGAATTTTCATGAAGTTCTTCATGCTGGGTAAACTGTGCCATACAAATGCATATATACTGAATTATCTGTCATATCCTTGCAATATGGTGTTCTATAACTGCAGCCTTGCACTTTCCTGAGGGTTAAGTTGAACAGACCTAGAGCTGTCACATCATCCATGAAACCTCTGTTCTGCCCTACAGGCGAGGAACAAAGCCTGCTTTAACGCTGAGGTGGCCTATTTGCTAGAAGGATTCATTTATGTGTTTCAGCTAAAAAGAGCCATTGAGGGTTGGCACCATTATATAACACAATGACGGTTTCTACTTTTTGCACAATAAGCATCTGTGTCCAGTCATGTTATAAAATTCAAGTTTATTTTTGAAACTGCTTCAGAGTCATTTTTGGTACCTGTAGCGGGGAAACACACTTCCTTATGTTGCTAGAGCCAAAATGACAGGAGCCTGTTATGTGCCAGAAAGTCTTGGGCCTGACCTGCTACCTGTCCTGACCACACTGTCACAGGCTTAAGTTTTACACTTGAACTCTTAAAGGAAATATATTATATATTAACAAAATCATAAACCCACAAACAATAAAGGAGAAAAACTTACCTCTGACAATGCCCAGGCATGTAAATCGAGCATAAAGTAGGAAAATGTCTGCCGTATCTGGCATCTAGAGGAAGGGGAGATGAGAGAGCTTATCCACAGGGTGAGCAGACATAAGGTATCCAGTAGTCCCTAATGTGGTATGGAATAACACCTAAATTTGCCTTAGGTCCCTCTTAGATCATATCTCCCTCCCTGACAAGGGAAGTACAGTGCACTTGCCCCGGATCTCCACCCTGACACGTTTCTACTTTTTATGATTTTCTTTACAGGGTAAAATTAGGGTTTGAATATTCCAGCCACGTTAAGGATGGCCCTCAGAGGCCCTCCAGGCTACAAGAGGATGTATCCCACTGGGAATCTGCCTGCTGTATCCTTACAACAGTGGACTAAACATGGAGTGTGAACCTAACCTTATACATACAAAGCTGCGAACAGTATTAGGTGTTGGTCCTGCAAAGATGTATAGTGCTCATACCAAATTTTGTGTATTGTCAGTAGCAGCAGGATTATAATAGATTTATATACATCTACTACCGGGATAAAGAATTATTAAAGTAAAATCATGCAAATGTGCCTGAGGGGCATACAGATGGGTGTTTTCGTATATTTGAAAAGGTCACATGGAGTAGCTGAATCCCAAGGGTGGGGGGGAACTGCTCTTTTCTTGCCCCTCCCAATTGGCATCCCAAATGAAATAATTGGTCTTACAAATGAAATAACTTACCAAAGTACTGCAATTCTTTTCCAAACGTGTCTGGAGAGCAAATATAAAATGGGATTATAAAATAATAGAGAAATACTTCTGGAGCAAATACCTGTCTCAATTGTCACGGATGCTCCTGCGACCCATGTCTCGGGATGCAGGTGCGCCCGTGTCCCTCTCCGCGCAGCCCGCTCCACCCGGGTTTACTTACCTCTCCGTGTTCCTGCTCCGTCCCTAGCTACCGTCCCCGCCTCCTAGGGCCAGCACACCGCTGATTGGTACTGACCATTTCCTGCACATGAATAACAGCCAGCCTCTCCCAGCATTCCCTTCGTGGGATCTTTGTGCCTAGTGCCTTTGAGAAAGCTGTTCCATGTGTTTTGCTGTGTTTCTGAATTCCCGTTGTGACACCGGTTCCGTTATTGACTCCGATCCTATGCTGCCTGTCCTGACCTACCTGTAAGTCCCCAACTCCGATCCTGTGCTGCCTGTCTCGACCTCCTGCCTGTCCCTGACCACGAGTTTGCCTTACAATTCTGTATTTGCCTTGGCTGCCACCACGGACAAAGTCATGCCTGTGGAACGACTTGCTTTGCGGCAGGCTTTGGCGAAAACCGGGTACCACTTAGACTCCGGTCCCAGGTGTCGGCTTATATAATCTTCCCCAGTGGTCCAGAGGATTGACTACCACTGATCCCGACAACAATATTGAATACTTCAGTTCCTGAGGCTGGCCTCTACACAGTGCGCAGAGATGGAGCTTGTTGGATAACCAGTTAATCGGTAGGGTTCCCAAATGTAAGACACCTACACATCCCATAGATATGTAACACGTATCACAAAGCTAGAAAACCTTTTATCTTACCAAATTTATTGTCCAAAGTGCACAACTTAGATGAGGAAGACATTGTTCTTGAGTAACTGGGTAATGTGGTGTGCTAACTTTTAACCAAATAGTTAGCCAAGTCACAGCTACAAGAACAATATATGTACATGTTTTTGGACACTTTGAACCTAATAACTACAAAGTGTTTTGAGCAGTGCATGTGGTATCAGGCTCCTCTATGTCTAGCACAAGACGGAAAAAGGTGTGGACTTTTATCCTCTGAAACAAATGAGCAACTGATCATTCATAGTATTGAAATAATTCACTAGTGCGTTTTCTGAGGCCTGGGAATAATATAAAGGGGTTATCAAGGTTTTCCTTTTAAACTATTGCAAATATTATAAAGCATAAAATAACAACTACCTACTGTTTCTCTCATAAAACAGCCTCACGTTTTTGTGTTGTCTTTTTTTTTTAAACGTTTGTAGCAGTTTCTCGTTAAACCTTGGATAACACATTTAATGCAAATTGTGTAAATGACTGTTTTCCCTATGTGGATTTCTTTTTTGTCTTAGTGTCAATATACACTCCAACATACAGTAACTTGGGGATTGGATATTTTTCCAATTTCTAGCTATTACTAATTTAACTAATATATCAACAATATACGGTAGCCTTCTTTCTTTGATTCCTTCAGTCAACTTGAAGTGGGGTTGAGACTGAATTTTCCACCATATATTTCTGCTATGATGTTCTCTATTTTGTTCCCACATGCCCACATTGGGGGGGGGGGGGGGATTTTTCAAGATTGTGTGCCAGTTTTCTGGCGTACAAGCCTTGAAATAGTCGACATCCTGGAGCATGGCCAGGAATTGCAACTTTTTACCCTGCCAAATGGGCATAGAAAAGCGTAAAGGGGGCCATGCTGAGACAAAGATTGCCATCCCTTTCCTGTGCCCGTCCACTAGCTATAGCCTGAGACAGAAATGAGGCTGGAACTTCTACATATATCTGGCGCAATGGGAGGAATGAAGTTTGCATCACATACTGACGCACCATTATTCATTATCTGATAATCCCCCAACATTGTCTTCAGCACATATTTGATTTTTCTGAGTGAATTCAGTTAATAAGCACTGGGGTACAGAACCACCCAGTCAGGATTTTATTAAAAGCTAAAATATTCTTTGCACTATGTTAACCAGTGGCCAAATAGATAAAATTGATTTGTAAAGCGCTACGGAATTTGATGGCGTTATATAAATAAAGATTATTATTATTATTATTATTAAAAGTTGAGACTCCTCAGTTTTGGATACCTTTATGGGTTAACTAAAAAGGTTGATGATAATTGCAAGCTTTGCGGACTAATCAGATCTCTTGTAAGTCATGCTTGGTGTTAAAGGGGCTGCCTTTCAAGATAGCAAAAAAGAGGCATTGTTTTCCTTTCCCACCTTGGAAGACATATTTGCATATTTCCCAGGTCTCTTCATCAGACGTGGTTTAACTTCTGAATAGAAAACAAATGGACATCAAATGGTTGATGAGGCAAGTGATAAGAAACAGAACAACCAATGTAAGGAAAAAAACACTAATAGCAGTAAATATTGTAGCACTTTGGGAGTGTGATAGCTTTATTGTCCTCTGATTGAGATCTGGTCCATGCCTGTGATGACCCCACCAGGTCTGAGGAGCAGATTCTTTACAAGGTAGTCAAGAGGCAAAGTTTTCCTCGTCCCATGAAAATAAACATACTTACCTATAGTACGAATGATGGTCATCCGGGACACCGTCACCTACACCAAGCATGCCAAGAGAAAGACCATCACAGCCTTAGACGTGGTGTACGGGCTGAAGCGTCAGGGTTCAGAGTCTAGGAATGGGTCTGTGGACCCGCTGGACCACCGAGGGAGATGGTACTTGCCAACACCTGGGACCGGAGTCTAAGTGGCCTCCCAGAAGTCCAAGGTGTTGGCGTCTCCTGGACGTAGGAGGGCAGACAGGACAAGTCACAATGGAGTGTTCGGGACTAGCACAGTACAGACAGAGGTTTTCTGGAGCGTTCCTCGGGGGTTTGACGGACTCTGTTAACCTGCATAGGCTCGACTTCAGACACCGCAGCTGGAGACTGGAGCGGCTTTTGGAAAACTGGAGCCAAGCGAGGAAGACGTGAAAGCTGAGCCAGAGGTTGCTCATGGTGAAGTTCTCCATCACGCTCCATGAATTGCTTGTAGCCAAGGGTGCAGACCTTGACAGCATACTCACCCACAGATGAGTCTCCTTGGCGCAGCAACGCCGTTTCGGTTGAGGAGGCACATGCAGGTTCCTCAAACACGGACCAAAATTCAGCTAGAATGGCAGAATGGGTGGCTGTGACTGGATTGTTTCTGTCCCACAGGGGATTAGCCCAGGCTAGGGCCTTCCTGTAAAGGAGGCTGAGGATGAATGCCATCTTGAAGCGTTTGGTGACAAACTGGGATGGCATCAGTTCAAAGTGCAACAAGCACTGGGTGATGAAACCCCTGCACAGTTTGGGGTCACCATCAAATTTATCGGGCATAGAAAGTCTGAGTCTTGGCACTGCTGCCAGAGAAAATGCTGGGGAAACTGGAAAAGTAGCAGGAGAAATTACAGAAGCCTATTGCTAGGAGTCGAGGAGCTGTTGAAGCATGGGAGCAAATTTGCCTAGAAGTTCTCCTTGAGCAGCAATCTGTTGAGACTGCCGGGCAACAACGCTGCGAAGATCAGTCCGTTCTGGAGGTGACTCCTTGGCGGGGTCCATCACCGAATCTTACTGTCAGGATTCAGAGTCTAGGAATGGGTCTGTGGACCCTCTGGACCACTGCAGCAGATGGTACAAGCCAACACCTTGGACCAGGGTCTAAGTGGCACCTTGTCTTCACCAGAGCCCGCCGCAAAGTGGGATTGTCTTTCTGTGGTGGGGTGCCACCAGGTGGTTCCACAGGTGCGACTAGCCTGCGGTGGCAGCCAAGGTAGTATAGCAGGATACAGTCCAAGCCTGGTATGACAGCGGGAGTACAGCGCTGGCACATGGAACAGGAACACAAGAATGGGAACACAGAGGAACACTGGAAACACAGGCACATGGAGGAACACTGGAGATGCAGGAACACAGGAGCGGAGCAGGAGCGTGGTGAGGTAAGACCGAAGCCAGGGCAATGGGAACAGCACCACAGAGAGGGGCACCCGTGACACAGGAGCCTGTAAATTATTACCCTCAAATACAAACTTCTTTAAAGTCAAAAATATATACCCCAAATGTACCCTATCAAATGCCTTTTGTATGTCACCGTGAGAAACAGAGAAGGCGTCCAAGAAGTCTCAGCCTCTAACATGGCAACCAACACTCTCTGGGTGCTATCCGGTGGCTGCCTTAATAAACCCTGTCTGGTCATTGATTGGGAAGCAACAATAATATTTTCATGGGGGATTTCTCATTGGTTATATTATTTGTTAAAGAAGCTTGTACCAGTGTACCTATTAGTACCTTTGTCTTTTATAGATCAGTCTCTTTCATAGTATAGAGTTTTATTAAAAATAAATGGAATTTGAATAAATGCAACAGAAAATCTGATCATTAGGGCATAGTCACATATAGTGACTCACATATGGCAACCACAAAATGATTGCTATATGTAACTTTAAGAGGGCTTTTATTTAAAGGAAATAGTTCTGATCATCAGCTGTGCTTCTGCTATGAGTCTAGATGTTAGGAGTGTGGTAAATACTGTCTATTACAGTTATGCAGTGCATATAAAGTGTGTGTGTGGGTGGGGGAAGTAGTCAGCCACCAATTGTGTAAGTTCTATCACTTAAAAAGATGAGAAAGGCCTGTAACTGACATAAGAGACGATGGGGGACGTCATGTCAGGGCGTTACTGACCCCACGCCTGCGCAATTGCTGCAGCAGACAAATTTGCATGAGAACCAGCGTATGATAAATAAAACAAATCCAGGAAATTGTCTGATTTTAAAAGAATTTATTTGCAAATTATGGTGGAAAATAATAATTTGCTAACCTACAAACAGGCAAGATTTCAGTCTCTCACGGTCCTGTAACTTCTTCTTTAAGAGGTTCCTCTGTCCTCCACTCATTACCTGTAGTGATGGCTCCTGGTTGATGTTGGTATCAGTATAAAACACACCTGTCTACAACCTGGAAGAGTAACACTCCAAACTACACCAAGAACCAAGAACAAAGAGCTGTCGAAGGACACCAGAAACAAAATTGTAGACCTGAACTAGGTTGGGAAGTCTAAATCTGCAATAGGCAAGCAGCTTGGTGTGAAGAAATCATCTGTAAGAGCAATCACTAGAAAATGGAAGACATACAAGACCACTGATAATCTCCCTTGATCAGGGGCGCCACGCAACATCTCATGCAATGGGGTCAAACGATCACAAGAACGGTGAAAATGATCACAAAATTACCAGAATTACTGGTGAATGGCATGCAGAAAGCTGGAACCAACATAACAAAGGCTACCATCAGTAACACACTACGCCACCGGGGACTCAAATCCTGTATTTCCAGAGGTGTCCCCCTGCTTAAGCCACTACATATCCGGGCATGTCTGAAGTTTGCTAAACATAACTTGGATGTTCCATAAGAGTATTGGGAGAATGTCATATGGTCTGATGAAACCATATTAGAACTGTTTGGTCGAAACACAACTCGTCATGTTTGGAGGGGAGTGAATGCTGAGTTGCATCCAAAGAACACCATACCTACTGTAAAGCATGGGGGTGGCAACATCCTGCTTTATGGCTGTTTCTCTGCAAAGGCGCCAGGGCGACAGATCCGTGTACATGAAAGAATGAACAGGGCCATGTATTGTAAGATTTTGAGAGCAAATCTCTTTCCATCAGCTAGGACATTGAAGATGAAACGCGGCTGGATCTTTCAGCATGACAATGATGCCAAGCACTGCCAGGCAACAAAGGAGTCTCAAGATATCAACCCCATAGAAAACCATTAGACGGAGTTGAAAGTCTGTGTTACCCAGTGAAATATGCAAAGTTTTATAAGGAAACCCGTGCCTCTTTAGCATCTAAATGAATGTCTCTTCACTTGAAAGATACATGTTAGCATTTTGTCTTGTACCCATGCCGTTTCTAGCCAGGGATATTGTCCACTGAGCATATGCCTAATTGTAAAAATGGTTTGTTTTAAGATGTATTTACAATAAAATTTACTTTTAACTCTTATATGACTAAAACAAGGTGGAATTTTTGTTTTTTGGTTTGATTGGTATCAATACATTCCACATTTTTTGACACATTCTTTAAATCTCAGCATTTTTGGCAAAAGATTTAATTTCTTGGTGTTGTGTTTCAGATGTTGTAGATGGTGGATGGCGCACAATAAATGGCTGATTTGCACCAAAAAATATGCAACTAAACTCCTGTCCGCACCAAGTGTAAAAAAACATTACATTGTTATAGGTTGTGCCCAAAATTGTGCCCAAAATTGCACAAAAATACAAATGTGCAGAAGTGTTAAAAAAATAAGAAAAAGGCACAAAATCAAAGACTAAAGATACATCTGCCCCATAGAGTATTCACAGTGGTACCCTATTTTTATCAACCTTTAAGACAAGGCATTCAATATAGCATACACAACCTTAACCATCACTTTAACAAGCTCTGGCAGGTTACCACACAAGTAACTACGATATGTGATGAATTTGCTAATAAGGGAAGTAAAGATTAATAATAATGGATCCAATAAACCTTAATACATATATTGTTTGTTCTCAGGAGCATTAAAACCACACAATAGAAGAAGTAAAATGACTCATATTGTAGATACATAATAATGTGATATCAATATGTCAGCCATATTTTACAAAAAGTGACAAGTAGACTCTTATGAGGCAGGAGTAAATTATAGGTTTCTCCCCAATGAAACAATTACCAAATAAGCCGTTCATCTGTACATTTCAGATTCATGATATATAATTTCTTACCACAAAGACACCTGCCTGTTAATGATTGCTCAGATTTAGAAAGGTTAAAGAGGAACTGTCACCCCCAAAAAGACCCCCACCAAATATGCTCCCCATAATCCTCTCCCCAGCCGCTTTTATTTAAATTTATGTTGGGAAAGTTGGTTATAACAGATCTGACCTCTTACCACATAAGAGGTCGGATCCTTGTATCCCCTGAGTTAGAAGTCAGCCTTATTCATAAGGGTCGCGCTTATTGACAGCGCCTGCTGGCCGCGCCGAACTGACAGTGGCTGTAGCAGCACCATGCTTATTGTTATATATATACGCCCGCCTCTGTCAATAAGCACAGTGCGACCGCAGCTGCTGTCAGAGTGCGGCACGGCCACATTGTGGATAGCCGGAAGCGATGCCCCAATATATAGCACAATTACACGTCCCCGCTGACAGGGGCGTGGTGGGGGAGCGTTCGCCGGCCCCCTCATGAATAAGGCCGACTGGCAGGCCAGGGGATACGGGGATCCGACCTCTTATTTGGTAAGAGGTCAGATCTGTTACAACTAACTTTCCCAACAAAAACTTGGCATAAATAGAAAGGGGATGGAGAGAGGATTATGGGGGGCATATTTGGTGGGGGTCTTTTTGGGGGTGACAGGTCCTCTTTAATCTTGATGGTAGCATCTGCCTGCCTGCCCAGCACATTGGTGCATTCTCCAAGAAAGTCGATGCCTTCTATTATACTGTCTATAGCTGCTGCAGAAATATTTTCATTGAATACTTTGTACTGTAAAAAGTTGAAGGTGCTGACAACAAAATCACAAAAAAGTCATCAATGGAAATCAAATTTATTAACCAATGGAGGTCTTGATTTGGAGTCACCCACAAAATTAAAGTGGAAAAGGCTGATCCAACTTTAATTTAATGTCTGTAAAACAGGACAAAATGAGGCCCATTCAGGATGGCACATCAATGCGAGTTGTGGCAAGAAGGTTTGCTGTGTCTGTTTGGTAGTTTCCAGAGGCTGGAAGTGCTACCAGGAGATAGGCACACCAGGAGATTTGGAGGGGCCATAGGAGGGCAACAACCAAGCAGCATGACCGGTACCTCTGCTTTTGTGCAAGGAGGAACAGAAGGGGCACTGCCAGAGCCCTGCAAAATGACCTCCAGCAGCCACAAATGTGCGTGTGTTTGCACAAATGGTTAGAAACCAACGCCATGAGAAGGGCCCGACAACTCAACACCGTGTAGGACGCTTGGCATTTGCCAGAGAACACCAAGATTGGCAAATTCGCCACTGGCGCCCTCTGCTCTTCACAGATGAAAACAGGTTCACACTGAGCGCATGTGACAGATGTGACAGAGTCTGGAGACGTCATGGAGAGTGATCTGCTGCCTGCAACATCTTTCAGCATGACCGGTTTGGCAGTGGGTCAGTAATGGTGGGGGGTGGCATTTCTATGGTAAGATGCACAGCCTTCCATGTGCTTGCCAGAGCTAGCCTGACTGCTATTAGGTATCGAGATGAGATCCTCAGACCCCCAATGAGACAATATGCTGGTGCGATTGGCCCTGGGTTGCTCCTAATGCACTGGTAGACCTCATGTGGACTGTTAGTTAGAAGTAACTTTTTGGTTTGTCTTTTTTTTTATCCTTTGTCATTGTAATTGTGAAACATAACGGAAAAGTAGTCAGGGCTCTTGCACTTGCAGAAAGTATAGTAAGGACCCACAGGAAATTTTGGGCATTGTACTCAGGATTCATTTTTGCTGACTACAACCTAAAAAACAAATGTTGTGTTCTATTATTTCTTCTTCAGTCTACCCATAGGCCTCTGTGTATCCAGAATATGCCAAAATATGAGGCAACTGTGTGCATTTGGCCTTTTCTGGGATGGTATATATACGGTCAGGCATGCTTTTTTACATAGAAGTATGTATGTTTTTTGAATAGCAGTCAATTACAAATACATCATAGGCTTCCGTAGAAGATTTATTTATTATTAACAATGTATTTCTCTGATGGAAGCACAAATCGAAATGTAGAGCCTGCAGGTGCATAATGTTACAATTGAGAACATTTTGTACAATGTTCTGCTGAACCTGTAAAGAACTTCAGGCAAGTGCTGGCTACAGCAGAGAAGTAATTACCATTTACAGCTGCTGATTGTTAGACTTCCAGTAGTGATTTATACGCCGAAAGCTGTGTTTAACATCAGGAAAAATAACGCATAAATCATCCAAGAAAAATGTATTCAATATACGTATAAATCAGCGGCTCTGACTTTATGGTGCCAGGTGGCTACTATGCTGTCTTTTACTGAGCAGAAAATCTGATTTAAATCTCCCGCCTCACTCAGTACAGATGTTTTGGCTGGAGGTGGGGGTGTTGTAAAACTTTTATCCCCTCTGTTCTTCTTAGATTCCTTTTATAAAAAATCCCCCCTGCAGTTTGCTGCAGTTTACTAATTGTCAGTGACAATTAGCCTGAGGAACCAAATCAATGGAAGGTAGACAGGAAAAAGTATTGAAATTCTCAATAGTTACATTTTAACTAAAACACTAAACAAAGTGATTTTGAGGGCCCCTCTCCTTCCATACTGACTATGGACATGCTTGACATATATTGGACAAGGTCTCATATATATATATATATATATATATATATATATATATATATATTTTGAGACACTGAAGGGGTTAACCGTGGATGGGCGGTATGTTTCCCCTAGGTTTTGCTTCTATGCAAGGCCTTAGTGCTGAGGTGGGTTTGTCCAGCACCTTGGACACAGGTGATGGGAACAGCCTAATTAGCCTGGATAAAATGACTCAGCAGAGTTGAGTGGGTTGTCTCTCTGTGGAAGGAGGCTGAGAGGACACAGCTCTGACCTGTGTGTCTGGAGCAGCCACGTGATCTTTGTTTAGTGTGAGCTAGTGGACTATTTGTATAGTTAGCACCCTGACGGGTAGGTTTTCTTTTGTTTATTCAAATACCTGAATGTAAAGGCTGGTTTTATTTTGCTGCAATAAACGCAGGCGAGACCTGTTTGGACTGTACCCTGGTGTCCCTGTCTTGAACTGCATCCTAGCACCCCGCTACCACGGTCTCTACTGGGCCAAATCCCCACAATATATATATATAACCACAAGATAAGAATAGTTCCCATGTGCAATGTCCAGAACACTATGAGGAGGAGACTCTTTTAAAGCCGCTGCACTGTTTTCAAACTGCAAAGATAAGTTGAATCTCACCACTTCCCAGTCCGACACAAATGGAGTATATCCAAGATAAGAAAAGAACATCCTTCACGATTGCACTCTTTCCTGAACAGCGCTGAAGGAGTGCAATGGTGAAAGCACGTTCTGCTGGTGGTTGGTGTATAAATGGTGGAAAGGCTTGAAGATAGAATTGAGCATAACAAAATTCCAAAATTCTTGTTCTATTGCTTCTATTGTAATTATAGCAGTGTTAATCTACTCCATCTATTATGGGGCCCTTAAATGTGGCCCTCAAATACATTAATGGCTGGATTTGGGATGTAATCACATGCACATACAGATCTAATTTTCCTGTTTAGTTTCTTTTAGTTTAGGTTTGGTTTATGCGAAAAAAAGAACTTTGCAACTGCAATCTTCTAAAGTATTTTCTGACTTTTGGGAAAATACATATGGAGGGAACATTAACCACTGATGTATGCATTTATACTTATACAAACATATGAAATGTTACATTGACCCCATAAGAGTAGCTAGACCATTCTATGTGATGTGGTGTGGTACTGAATTATTCATGTTTGAATAACAGGAGGCTAGAGACTATGCAATATACATTACCCTTCCCATAGGGGATATACACTCACCGGCCACTTTATTAGGTACACCATGCTAGTAACGGGTTGGACCCCCTTTTGCCTTCAATATATACCCCTCACCGCACAACTGACCACACTGTGCCCACATATATCTTATATACCCCTCATACTACAACTGACCATACTTTGCCTTCCACATGCTGCATCATATAGACCAGTGGTGGCGAACCTATGGCACGGGTGCCAGAGGTGGCACTCTGAGCCCTTTCTGTGGGCACTCAGGTCATCGCCCCAGGTGTTGACATAACTGCATTATCTTTGGAAGTCATCCTGCTGGACCACCATTCTTCCTGCACAGAGAGACCCTGGAGAGAAGCTACAATGAGAGGCTGAATTTATCCTCCTTCCTTCAACTGTATTGGTGGCCTCAGGGGCCAATATGATTGAATGATGTGGAAGAACTGGTAGCAGTAGGTTGCAGTTAAAATGCCATGTTGGCATTTCACGGGAATTAAGTGGAATTTGGTTTGCAGCTTGGGCACTCTGTCTCTAAAAGGTTCACCATCACTGATATAGACCCGTCACGCCATAACAGCTGGACACAATGTGACACATTTACTTACCTGTCCTGTCGTGATCCCCGAAAGTACATTGTGCGACCGGAATGCATTCTGCCGCGATTCATGAAGATCGTGCACCCGATATCCTGCATGTGTCGCTTCCCCGCTCAGGTCAGCCAGAGTTCACCTTCTTCTTCCTGGTGTACGTAACTGCATTGTCTTGCGACACAATTTGAATCTTAAATCCCACGCTCAGTCTGAATCAGTTGGATCGTCCGACTGCTGCCCCCCACCCCGATTTCTGCCGCATGAAAGCCAGTGCCAGTGCCAAAATCCGATGTCGCACGACACAATCCCCAGGTAAATACCTGTTCCAGCAGCGCAAATCCTGAAACCTTGGAAAACCCGATGAAAGTGCGATCCGAGGACCCTTAGTAAATAAGCCCCAATGTGCCCTTCATATATCTTATATACCACTCACCCCACAACTGACGACACTGTGCTCTCCACATGCATGATATATACCCCTCACCCCACAACTGACCACACTGTGCCCACATATATCTTATATACTCCTCACACTACAACTGACCACTCTGTGCTTCCCACATATCATATATACCACTCACACCACAAATGATCACGCTGTGCCCCACATATATCATATAAACACCTCTTGGGGCACAGTAGGATTTGATTATATGTGAAATCTTGCCTCCCACAAGATGAAATTGGTGGCAACAATGAAAATGTGGAGTCCCTATGGGTGGAGATAAGGGGAGGAAAAACGAATACTAAAATATTACTAGGGGTTAGGTATAAGGCTCCAAATATAATGCAGGCGGCAAAGGAACTGCTGATAACTTAAATGGATGCGGCTTTAAAGCAAGTAATTATCATGGGGGACTTCAATTACCCCCATATTAACTGGAGCCAGAAATCTGCAAGTCCTTCAGGTTTTTGTCAACCACAAAAGACAGTTACCTGTCGCAACTAGTCCTGGAGCCAACAAGAGGGAGGCACTGCTGCACCTTATCCTTACAAACAGACCTGACAGGGTATCAAAATTAAAGGTTAAGGGGAACCTGAGTAATGGTGACCATTGATGGTGCATTGATTTTATGTTCAGCTTTACTAAGATAGCTAGTAGAAAGGCAAGAACTTCAGGAGGGCAAATTTTCAGCAGCTAAGATAGGACCTTATAGGCCTAAACTGGGACAATGTTCTCAAAAACAAAAGCACCCAAAAGAAATGGGACATTTTCACAAATATTCTAAAAAAGGCTTGTGAGAAACACATACCATATGGGAAAAAGCATAAGAGGAACAAGAAAATACTGTACGGAGAGCAACCAAAATAAGGCATTAAAATGCGAAGGTAGCGATCAGGTTTTACAGGATTATAGAAAAAGGATTAAGAAAAATAAACTCTGTAAAAAAGGCATCAAAATAGAGACTGAGAGAAAAATTGCCAAAGAGTGTAAAAATAATCCCAGAACTATGTACTGTGATAGACAGACCATTATTTTTAATATTTGAAGATTCCTTGACGACTGTTTCTGTTCCACAGGACTGGCGCATAGCAAATGTGGTTGCAATATACAAAAAAGTTTCAAAAGTGATCCTGGAAACTGCAGACCTATCAGTCTAACTTCTGTTGTGGGGAAAATATTTGAGGGGTTTGTTAGAGATGCTATCCTGGAGTATCTCACTGTACATAACTTTATTAACTTTATAACCTAGTATCAGCATGGGTTTATGAGGGATCCGTCCCCTTCAGACAAATCTAATTGGCTTCTATGAGGAGGTAAGTTCCAGACTAGACTTGATTTGGTACAGTGCCGCATAAAAGATTAGTACAAAAAAGGAGATTAGTGGGACTAGGTGAAAATCTGTGTATTTGGGTAAGCAATTGGCTTAGTGATGGAAAACAGAGGGTAGTCATTAATGGCACATTCTCAGATTGGGTTGACGTTACCAGTAGAGTGCCACAGGGGTCAGTATTGGGCCCTCTTGTTGATATAGCATTGGTTGGGAGGTTTAATAATAATAATACTAATATTATTAATTATAGTATAACTAGAATGGGTGCTGAGGAGAGCAACCTAGATTACTAGGGGAATGGGAGACTAGAATACAAAAGTGCAAAATTTAGGTTATTCACTGTATAAAAAAGGACGGCTTAGGGGAGACCTCATTACAATGTACAAATACCTGAATGTTGAGTACAAGGATCCCTCCAAAGATCTTTTTATACCTAGGCGTGTGACCAGGACAAGGGGGCATCCTCTGCGCCTAGAGAAGAGACAGTTTTACCTTTCTGGAAAGCAAAAATGTCAGGGGTTATGGGGAAAAAACATTTATTTAATTATTTAATTCTTAAAGGTTGGACTTGATGGACTTTTTTTTACCCCCAGAGCCATATAAAAAAAAATGGTGGCTGAATTGGTTTTGCATTTCTGTTCTGCTCATATTTAAATGACGATATCTTTTGAACCGCTTTACAACCTGTTTTGCCATGGCAACTTGATAGAATCATTTCATTAATAAGATTTTTTCAATAGATTTATTAGACAAATAAATAAAAATGTGAAAATATTTTTCTCATTAAATTTTTTTTAATAAGTGATAAAATGTTATAAACATTACCAAGATATATTGTAAATAAGTACAGTATCAACCCAACACTATTTTCTATGTTCATAGGCAGAGGGAGCTTGCACTTTTGTAAATTGTCTTCTGCAGCTCTGTATGCTTTCTGCCTTCCCCTGACATGCTGGAGTGGAGCCCAATTCAAATAGATATTTCTCCTGAACCCCGGCACCTAGAAACACAATTCTGATGTCCAATTACAGAGGAGAATCACCCCTTTAATATAATATTAGGATTGTGTTTCTATCCACGAATATGACACCAAATGTGTGTTTCTAGATGCTATGGTCAGGAGATATAACCGTTTATAGTTTGACACTGTCATAACAGTTATATTCATGCTTGTGCAAAAAGGATGTATATAGCAGTATGGCAGTCGTAAAGGGGTTAAGAAAAGTGACCAAACATTTTAAACACCTTCTCCACTGACAATGCACAAGCTCCCCACTCTATTCTTACAACACACATACCCCTTTCCAACTGACAACTCACAAGATTTCCCTCCCCCGCTGAAAACACACAAACCTTTCCCCACTGACAACACACAAACTCCCCCTTCATTTACCACACACACCTCCCTCACTGCCAATACACACACAACTCTTACCCCACTCCCAACATCCAAGCGAACCCTCACTGAAATCCACACCCCTCCACAATTAACATTATCAAGCTCCCCCACAATCAACAAACAAGATCCCCCTCACTGACAACACACACCCCTCCCCTACTGACAGCGTATAAACTTCCCCTCAGTGATAACACACCCCTCCATTACAAACCAAGCTCCCCATCACACATACTCCCCCTCTGACAACACAATCACCCCTCTCTCACTGACAACATACACACTCCCTCTCCCCCACTGACAATACACAAGCTCCCCCTCATTGTCAACATAATAACCATAATAACCACTCCCAGTGGTAGGGTGTGTGCAGATGTCATTGTAATGTCCCTCCAATCACTGACATGGGAGCAATGTTTATGAAGGGGCGTGTGCATACAGTAATGACTGCATTGCCGCCTTGATCCACCAGAAATCCACAGGACACATTACCAAAAGGCATTGTTCTATGTACTATAGAGCCCAAGATATGAACATCTGAAGTGACATTCTCCGTTTATACCCTTAGAGTGACTCATTCTAGGTAAAAAAGGTAATCTTCTAATTTCCACATGACTATGGAGGCAATTTTTCTTATAGCGAAACAGACAAATTTTTACCATAAAAGAGGTGCAGTGCCCTGGATCAGAGGAGCATTTGTGGCATTTGAATCTTTCCCCTGTGAAAAGTCAGCACCTCTTACTTACCTATCACCTAACGTACCTATTTTACTGTGTAAGAAAAGTTAGTAATTTTCCACAGCTATGATAGAAATTGTTTTGCAGCACAAAAACAGACTTGTTTATCAGAAAAGCAGACAATCTGACCTTAAGAATGACAGGTGCTGTCTGGAAAGTTGTTTACCACTTTAGAGCCATAGAATATTATGGGGAATCAGTGTAAGTCTATGGGAGAATGTTTTGTCATTGTTTGTACTGAAATAGGAGCTATATAAAGAAAGCAATCCTAGAGCAAACCCATTAACCCTGGGCTCCCATCCTTTGGCCAGGGTACCAGCCTCCTGTGAAAGAGAGGGACAGCTATCCACAGCATAAAACACACTTTCCTCAGAATAAAACACACAACAGGCAGAAGATTGGATAAGTCAGTTCTATGATTTATTTATATTGCTTTGCACTTGAATTTCTTCAGTTAAGAAAGAAACTGTTCATTGCAGATCCCGACTCTCTGACTTTATTTCGCATTGTGGTGCACCACACCTAACTATTTTTTACAGAGAGCAGCAAAACGTGGTGACTCCACATGACAGGTTCTCATTAAACCTCTGCTCTTTCTATACTTCTAAGTCAGGATGCGGTCCTATCACTGCACCCTGACCATGTTGGCCGCTCTTCTGCCTATGGAGGGAGGAGGGGTGACGAGCGCTCATTCCTCCCAGCCTATGCTCACCCATGATCTGGTCCGGGCGAGAACATGGCCGTAGGGGTGCCCCCTTCCCCTGATGAAGTTTTCCCAGGAGCTGGAGGTCATGTGACTGTCAGGCAGCAGGATTCAGGACTTCCTATGACATTCTGTGTCTGCTGTCATCTGGTGGATAAAGGGGGTGTTCAGACCTTACTGTATTCACGCCGCCTCCATCATAACACACATGCTCTATCCATACAGTTTAACTGTACCATGACATACTATGAATTTTTGGTGCTCTTAGAGATTTAAAGTTGGTTAAAAAATCATCCTTTACTGAAAAGAAGAAGGTTATTGCATTTTCACTGTAATTCCTTATTCCATTTATACAGATGTTTGTGCTCTAAAATATGTAGTAAATGATTGCATAAATCATTTTCCTGGAGTCACATGTACCTGACTGGTGACCCTTTCACCACTTTACCTAGTTTTATGTTCTCTGTTATGTTTATTTAATCCTTGCTGTGTATAAGTAGGCTACCTGCCACGTTACTATCTTATCTTTCCTTACTTACTTTCTTTACTCCTGTCTGGAGTCATAGCGGGAAATATTTTAATGATTTTTTTACATGGCAGGGAGATGTAGAGTCACGTTTTTAGATCAGTTGGATTGGCTTCTAAAGCTAAGTAAGTACGGTTGTCTGGATTGTAGTAAGTACCATTATTGCGCCAGTACCATTATGATTTTGAATAATAGTAATTAAGATCATAATAAAAAAAATCTTCATAGCGTCATTATATTCTGCATCACTTTACAGATCATGGGGTATATATGCAAATAAAATAAACATTACAGAGTAATAACATGGCCTTATGAAACAATAGTAATGAGAGCTCTGCCCCCAAAAGCTTACAGTCTATGATTGAGTTTTGAATCAAATCCCCCTACTTGGCCTTTCAGAGGAGCCACTTTCTTGGCTTTGATTTTCTTATATTCTGGTGGACAGACAATCTTTGTTTTTTTTTCTGCTATCGGGTCCTTTTTGACCATTTTTCTATAGAAAACTTAATTGTGGCACGATGGGTAAGGTGTACTCACTGACTGTTTCTCTTGAAGTTATGACATTGCCATTTAAAGGTATAAAAATTGCAACAAAGTATCTTAAATCGGACATCAGGGGACCTTTCTTACAGACATTGAATTGGTCACAAGAATAACTTTTAACTTTTTGCAGACATACTGTACAGTGGCAAGAAAATGTATGTAAAATCATGGATTTGTTTTTTGACTACCCCAGGTTGATATGTTGATTTGTTACTGTTAGAAGTTAATTTATTGCTTTATATGCGATGTATACCATGATTTAAGAGTGCTTACCTAGATTCTTTGAGTGTATACACATGCCTAACTGTTGCAAATTATATAACGCATCACCACCTCCTGTACTACTATGCAACAATCAATAAAGCTTGATGTTGAACCATAAAATCATGGATTTGACCTTGATTTCTGTACTAATTACTAATAAACAAATAATTTACAGAGGCCCGGCAGTGACGTACGGCAGTAGGTGAACAGGGGTGCCAAAGGAGGTAAGTATAAGATGTTTACTGTTTCAATAGCCTCCCTAAGCGATATATGGATGATGGGTAAGGATCTCACTTCTTTTTTGTCATTGTTTGGTCATTTGTTTTTAGTTTCCATTTTTCTTGGAAAGTAAAGTATTATTAATTTATTAGTGGGAGTACATATATGGTGTTACATAGTCAGGGCTCAAATAAACGCAAAACTTATCAGCCAGAATTTACCACTAAAATGAAGTACAACATGTGGGGAAAAAACTATCTCAGAATCGCTTTGATAAGTAACAGCGTTCAAAAGTTATTACCACAGGAAGAGACACTGGTCAAATTTCAAAAAAAAGTTGCGAGCCTTAACTTGCAAACAGGCTGCGTCCTTAAGGGGTTAAAGGGCCACTGACAGAACAATCGCTCCAGCAGTCATGAGTACAGCAAGGAGTGTTCCTCCCTGCTGTACTAAGCCACCACTGGACCGAAACAATAATAATTCCCTGTAAAATAAAAAATAGATAATTTACATTGGAGCTTGCCATGCAGGACATGCAGGGAATTAACATTGTTTCGGTCCAGTGGAGGCTAAGTACGGGGGGGGGGACGACACTCCTTTCTGTACTAATGACTGCTGCAGCGATTGTTCTGTCAGTGGCTCTTTAAACATTTTGTATGACTCTCGCAGAATTATATTTTAAAATATGTGGCGCTTATGGGTCTCTCAGCCAAAAAGGTTCCTGACTCCTGGTGTAATGGATAGTAGATGTCCTTAATGAAGGTATGTGATCAGGGAGAAGACGCCAACATGTACGTATACTAATTGTAAATTACTACCACGATAGTGAGCCTCAAAGGCGCCTAGAGCTCCTCCGTGCTGCAGATTCACAGGCTGTTACACTGTGCAGGAGCACTCTCCCTCCACTGTGTACTGAAACTTCATGTGCTATAGTGCGATTACATAAAGCTGAGGGAATACTAATCAGGGGGGGTGAAACATTGTAGCAGCCTGTGAATCTATAGCTTGAAGGGGCTCTGGGAACTGCCCAAGTAGAATATCAGTCATTAGCAAAATTTCAGAAGGAAGGAGGCTGCGGATAATAAATATAAGATTACCACAGTCACAGTGCCTAGATCTATGAGTAACTCTCCAGGGTTTCTCCATGCTTGATGATAGATTTCCTTTAATCCCTTAATGACATGTGACGTAGAAAGTTATGAGAGTGTGGAGAAGGTTCACAGGCCATATTGGCTTTGATCGTCACTCACGGTGATGTCATTAGAGAGCAACAATCCGTCACCATAACAGTCTTGGGTCTTTACAAGACCCCAGGCTGTCATTTATGCAGATCTTTTACAATGTGCCACCATGTACAGAATCCACATATGCTGCTATATTGTAGTAGATCAGAAAACCTAAAGTAACCTAGGGTGTCTGAAAAATAGTAACAAATGAAAAAAAAGAACCCCTAAAAGCTCAATCATCCCCTTTCCCTAGAACTGATAGTTAAACAAATACAATCACAAACCTGTTCAGTATCGCCAAGTCCCAATGTTTCAAAATATAATGCCAGTTATTCCTAGTTCAAATACTGTTATGGAAAATAGAGTCCAAAGGTCCATAGCACCACTTCATGCCATTTTGCAACATACAAAAAAATTTATAAAAAGTGATCAAAAGGTCATATGGTCCCCAAAATGGTAGCACAGAAAATGTCAGCTCATCCCGCAATACCCTTACCTTACACACCTCTGTTTACTGAAGTATGAATAAGTTATATATATATTTTTTTTTAAATAAAGATTTTTTTATGCGTACAGAAGGATTTCAATTTTTTTAAATTCATGTATTAAAGCACAATAAAACCTCTGTACATGTAAAAATAAAAAAAACTTAGAGATTTTTGAAAGTGGGGAGTGAAAAATGGAAACAAAAAAGGGCCTGTTTGTTAAGGGGTTAAAGATAATCTACCATCAACCCCTTCCCGACATTTGACGTAATAGTACTGCATGGCGGGAGGTGCGTTCCCGCAAAAATGCAGTACTATTACGTCAAGCTTCTGGCCCCGGCTCCTGAACGGAGCCAGGGCCAGAAGCTGCGGGTGTCGGCTATATATTATAAATGAGGTATCACCGTAATCGTAGTGACCTATAGAATAAAGATAATATAGTATTTAGTATTACTAGTATTTTAGTATTTAGTGTACGGTGTACGACCCCCAAAAAATACAAAAAGAAAGGAAACCAAAATTGACAATTTTCTTTTCACCCATACATCCAAGAGTTAATAAAATCTCATCAATAAGCTAATGACCCACTAAAATGAAGGATTTGTAAAGTGCATCTCATGTCGCAAAAAATAAGCCCTTATATGTCCAAATTGCCAAAAAAATAAAGATTGTATAGCCAATAAAAAGTGACAATGCATAATCTGCTCTGAATGGCGCAGCTTCCCTTTGATGCCCTGGCGTATGCCCATACAGCAGGTTACCACCACATATGGGGTATTGTTATACGCAGGAGGGATTGGGTATCAAATTTTGTGGAGCGTTTTGGTATTTTATCCACTGAGAATTTGTACATTTTTTGAAAAACACATTCATTTAGCCAAAAAAGTTTACTTTCAAAACTGTATCCGATTTTGTTTTAACCCCTGTAAAATAATTAAAGGGTTAATAATTAGTGGGAGTACATATATGGTGTTACATAGTCAGGGCTCCCATACTGCCGTTTCCTGCAGTGCACAACAATATTCCACTGATATTTTGATATTTATTTTTCTTCTTTTCTCCATTAGGTTTTTATGCTGCTTGTTGTTTTAGAGGGAAGAAGGGATGACTGATTTAGGGGAGGCTCCAGTTCTAACCACAGCATGTAGCTTTTTATTGCTTTTAAGCAAAGCACGGGAGTATTGAATTTCTGTAAAGAGAGATGCAGAGCCTCCGCACACTTCTCTTGTATATTGGCCCTTTTAATTGGTGTAACATAAGGAGATTGGTGTTTACAAAGTTTCAGCCATTTCAAGCCCATGCATGCAGGTTTGAAAGGGAATATTTTCCCCCCTCACAATATTAATCAGGATGAAGCCTGTTGTAAGATATTCCTCAAGGCAGATTTATTTATTTAGATTTATTAAGTTAGTAGCCAGATTTATTAGCGTCTTCAAAAGTGTCAAAGGGGACGATTAGAAGAAAAAAGGGAAACAAGACTAGATGCAAAAAGCTGAAGAAGTCTTCTGCTTCATCCATTGAAAACATTTTGCTTTAAGGAAATCTACCATCAAAATCCATCATGATAAACCAGCGACACTTACTCACAGATCCAGGCACTGTGACTGTTTACCATTAACTACTCCTTTCTAAATTCAACTTTTAAAACTATTCTAATTCTGTACATCCTGCTGTTGCTAGATTACACAGGCAGAAGGAGGAGGGGGAGACACATGTTCTGTTCATTGTAACAGCCTGTGAGTCTGCAGCACTGTGGGGCACTGGTAACACCGTCAGAGCTCTTCTGGTTAATTAGACAATTTTAAAAGTTGATTTTAGAAGTAAGGAGGCCATGAATAACAAATATAGGAAGATTACCACAGTCCATGGTTTGTCATGCTTAATTTTGATGGTATATTTTCTTCAAGCTCCCTCCCCCTGTTATTCACACACTCCTTTTTGCCCTGTGCATTGCCCTCCGATGCTAACAGGCTGTCTGTCCCTACCAAGTTATTCCCTTACATGCCTCTATTCCCTTGACTGTAGTATTTAAATGACATATGTGACTTTGACTATGAGTGCTTTTGCTTTATTATGGTGACTTACTAGGACAGAGGTTTCTGATTTGCACAATTACTGTGTCAAAGAAAATAAAACCTGCAGAACCTTTTAAATGACTTTCTGACCTCCATGATGTGTAACATTAGATTTATAGGTAAAACCTGTAAAACACTATAGCTGCTATTTACTGCTTATTAAAAAAAACAACAAAATAAAAGTGCATCTTAGTTCGACAGGTGGGGCAAATGAATTAAAGATTCTGCAAGCAGCAGCCCTGTAAGACCACACATATTAACGCCTTTATGACCACCCATCGTAAATGTACGTATGGCGGTCGTGAAGGGGAGTATGGAGAGGACTCATGGACGGAGCCTTCTCTATACTCGGCAATGACAGCTGTATTACACAGCTAACACCTGCCGGGAACTGCCACAGTTGGTGCTGTTAGGTGCTGTGGTCAAACCCAACCACAGTCGGCAATACACATTGATGTGAGTTTTATGCAATTATTAATATGGAATTTGAGTATAAAGGCAGTCCCCGGGTCACGTACAAGATAGGGTCCTTGGGTTTGTGCTTAAGTTGAATTTGTATGTAAGTCAGAACTGTATATTTTATAATTGTAGATCCAGTCAAAAATATTTTTTTATTCCATTTACAATTGGATTTTCAAAATTTTGTGCTTTAATGGGACCTAGGATTATCAATAAAGCTTCATTAAAGACCTTACAGCTGATCATTACAGCCTGGGACTAAAATAAACCATCCAGAGAGCTTCAGCAGAGGTCACAGTGGACAGAGAGGTCCATCTGTAACTATGGGTCATCTGTATGTTGGGTGTTCTTAAGTAGGGGACCACCTGAATGTCCATTTAAAGGATTTTGAATCATATGCAGGCTACACAGAGTCGGCTTCAGGTTTCAGTAGACCCCTGGGCAACAGAGCCGCAGTGGGCCCCTTTGCAGTGAACTCACACAGCGGCATTAACAATTCAGAAACTAACAAAGTTTCCTGTTCCCTAAAATATTCCCTATCTTATCATCCCAATCAGACCCCTCATGGTTATTTTATATAAAGACCCCTCACTCCATATGGATTCATTAAATACAGTTCTCACTCGCATGTATTCTTTATATATAGCTTTATGTGGGCCCCCCCCCCCAGCAGGTCTCAGCCCCGGCACTTTCCCGGGTATGCCGTGTGCTGGAGACGGCCCTGAGGCTACACTATGGGGCACATTTACTAAGGTCCTTGTGCCAAGTTTTCTTTTAGGTGCAAACAGCTTGCCCAGGTATTTAAGAAGTGTCCGCTCCACATTTGTGTCGTAAGCTACCGTTTTGTGGCGCAGCTCCACTAGACTTCATGCAACACAAATTTCTGCACTTTCTCCATGTTAAAGGTGCACCAAAAAAAAGTTGCAGTGCAGGGAGCGCCAGATTCATGAAGAATGGGGGCCAAAAAATTATTAATCTGGCGGCCTCTGCACACTACACTGGCAAACTGCACATAGTGGTTCATGAACCGACAACAGAAGTGTGAATATTAAGCTTTAATCTTGACCCACCTTGCCGGTAGGGGCACTGACTGGATTTAAACTACTATTTTATCATGGACCACTGGCAGGATTTGAACTCACGATCTTGAGCATGGCGAGCAAGAGCATTATTAGTGAGCTATCAACTCAAAAGCAGTGTGAATAAGCCCCAAATGTTATCAATAAGTTTTCCTAACTGTATAGTCAACAGATTCCCAACTGTAGACAGCAGAAGTGAGAGGCTTTTGACTAGGGTCAGGGAATAAGAGTTTTCCTTACGGAGAGTTTTCCATTGTAGGCGTGGAGAGACTTAAAGCCCTTGATGCTCCACTAGGGGATTCTGGGAAATATGCAGATAGGTTTTCCTAGATGGGAGAAGGAAAACCATGCCTCATTTTCTACCTTTTAAGGTAGCCTCCCTTACAATCAAGCATGACTTTCAGGAAGCCTACTGACATGATGTGGGATTAAAGCCGAACCAGTATTCCAGTATTCCAGTATTCCAGATGGAACAAATTCCTAATTGCTGATGATAGATTTCCTTTGAGGTGGAATCTGGCGGGTTCTCTGAAATCCAATTTTGCACTCAGTTTGAAGAAACAGGGAGAAGCTGATTTCTGATCTAGATCCCTGAAAGAGTTTGGGCCACTGTGGTGCCATACAATTCTCCATCACACATTCTAAATTGAGTTGGTCATAGACTGCTTATTCCATAGTTCCAAAGATACTTTTGGCATGGGCCATGGGTGATACAATAACGTCATTGTGCCCATATAACCAGTACTGGTAAGAAAAAAAGATTTTTTGATTATGTGTATATAAATATACAGGCAGTCCCCGAGTTACGTACAAGATAGGTTTGTTCTTAAGTTGAATATGTATGTAAGTCAGAACTGTATACTTGATAATTGTAACTCCAGTCAAAAAACTTTTTGGCCTATAGACAATTGGATTTAAAAAATTTTGGGTTGTCATAAAAAGCAAGATTAACAATAAAGCTTAATTGCAGACACATTTGATAACTGTTATAACAGCCTAAGGCTAAAGTTTAGTAAATTACCAAAATCCAGAGGTCCGTTTGTAACAAAGGGTTGTAGAAAGCAGGGAGCACTCCAAACGACAATGTTTCACCTCAACCTTTCATAGTCACTTGAAGTGCTGCCTGTCTTTCTACATAAACCTACAAAAGGTTTATGCTAAGGTTTAGGATCTATGCTAGAGCTCGGACAAAAGGTTGGGATGGTAGAATAGCTCGAGAAATACACATCGGATCAAAAAAATATGTGTTTTAAATATTTGTCAAAAATCTATCCAATGATATCAAACTGAGACCCCCACCTCCTTGGTTTGAGGTGGTGGCAAGGGCAACTTCAAAGTCTTAATGTGAACCCCCATTTTTTAAAGCAGATTCAGATTTTCCAAGAAAAATAACATTGAAAATGATTCATTCATAGACTTACAATAATGACTGAAAATAAACATGATGCATAGGTTATGAACACCAAACTGGAAGTCAAATAACTACATGTCAATCATGCAATAATGTCCAGTATATATGTTGTGCTCGCGACACGGAAACAACATCTAGGAAAAAGCTTAGTGGGGAAGGGAATATATAAAATATGGATACATCCCTAAATTAGGTTACTCCTATCTTAATACTGGACCATACATCACAATCGTCCATTATGTTATTTAAGGGCCAACCGCATACCTCCCCACCCAGTGTCGGACTGGAGTACCTTGGGCCCACCAGAGAAAATCTTTTTTGGGGCCCACCTTTCATGTAAATAGAATGAATACTACAGAACCCAAGACACGTTGGAGCAGTTTTATCAGAAGCATTAAACAGCATAAACAGAGACGGACAGATTTATACTGCACCGGGTATCATCCAGCCTCGCGATGTATAAATCTGGATGATAAATATGTTGTAGTATAAGTCTTTTTCATATAAATTTGCACATCAAAAAATAAGCCTGGTTTTTGGGCACTTTTGAAACTGGTGCTGAGGCACAGCCCTTTTACTCATATTAGTTTCTAAACTGTCAACTGCACTGCTAAGCTCAGTATACAAATACAGAACCAGAACCATATAAAATACAACATTTGTACATTGCCAACGACAACCTTAGCCATAACAACACAGGTGACATTACTGTACTGCAAGCCCCAGGCAGGGAGGATATTGTTACTTTATCCACCAACCTTTAGATGAGAGACATACCTAAGAGCGAAACCTAGAGAGTGTTAAAAAATTGTCTATTAGTCTATTGTGACTAAACAGTGCAATACTCTCATTCTCCATGAAATAACAATCCTAAAACAATTTTCTCCAAATCCTGGATTGAGCATCTTTTTTTTCCCTGTATATGTATGCATAATGAGATAACTGGCTGTTTCCATTACTTGTGTTAAAGACCTATGCTCAATATACACTACAACAGTGTTCAGTCATCGCTTGGGACACATCCTATTTGACTTCACTTAATGAGACTTTATGTAGTTCTACATAACTATAGAATGACAGCTGCTACTCTCAAGCTTGAAGGGAGCTCCAATGCTGTATACTGCTGCTGTAGCTCCATGTATGGCTGTGTACTGCAGCTGTAACTCCATGTATAGCTGTGTACTGCGGCTGTAGCTCCATGTATGGCTGTGTGCTGCAGCTGTAGCTCCATGTATGGCTGTGTGCTGCGGCTGTAGCTCCATGTATGGCTGTGTACTGCGGCTGTAGCTCCATGTATAGCTGTGTGCTGTGGCTGTAGCTCCATGTATGGCTGTGTGCTGTGGCTGTCGCTGTAGCTCCATGTATGGCTGTGTACTGTGCTGTAGCTCCATGTATGGCTGTGTGCTGCGGCTGTAGCTCCATGTATGGCTGTGTACTGTGGCTGTAGCTCC